>PVJH01014756.1:0-25246 GCA_004026705.1 Nesogale talazaci | reverse complement strand
GCCATCAAATCAAAAGAGATTCTCAGATCTTTATGCATTGGAGTCACTGGTGGTCCGAATGGTCAACTTTTCTGTTAAAGGTCAAATGTTTTTAGCCAGTGCATCACCAAGGGTTCTTATGTGCAGCTAATTGGATGTCAGTTATATATGAATAAGCATTTTATTTTGCTTATATTTTTAATGATCCAACAAGCAAGACACTCAAGTTATCTACCTGAGAAAGAAAACAGGTATGTGGGCTGCCATCCTTTCCCCCAGTCCTGGGCGGAGACGGCTAGTCATTTCCCGGTCAATCCGGGCAGCCCTGAGAGTTTGAAACAAAATTGCTGCAGCTGACCAAAGGCAGGCACTTCGCTTCATAAAACTGAAGCCCTAAAGCAAGAGCAAATTTGCAGTCAAACAGAAACTCCTGAGCAGAGCATAGGTGCATTTCACAACACAGCAGGTGGAAGAAAACTCACATAAGAAGAAACAGAAGACAGAGTCTCCTGAAATGGGCTTGCAGCAGCTCATGACACAAGAAGAATCAAAGCCTGTGCAGGGACTCCCACGTGACTCTTTGGAGACCGTCAGCATGGTGGTGTGCTGCTAGCTCTCAATGCTTCTCTTTTTAAGACCCGGGATAGTTTTTTTAAATCAGTTTTACTGACATATAATGCACGTATTATGCAATTCCCTGCTTTAATTATATTAAAAGGGCTATATCATCATGACCTAAGTCAGTTTTTGAACTATTTCTTCATGCTTGTCTCATTGTTAATTAGCTTTCCATCAGCCCTCCCTGCTACAATCCTAAGAAACCATTACTCTAGCTACTGTTACTACATATTTAGTTATCCTAGACTTCCTGTCAATGAAATCATACAAAGAGAAACCTCAACAGCTTCAATAAAATAATATGTAGGAAAACATCAATCCAAAAGAAAACAGACAATAATTAAACCAGAACAAATTAAGAATGGGTCAAAAGGGAAAACAAATGATAACTTGTTAAATTTTAACCTAACTTTATCTACAGTAATCCACTTTCCCATGGACCTGTCTAAGGGCAGTTATTCACATCTGTAGACAATGGCCCAAGGTTGTTCAATGGAGACTTAACCCCCCTAGGGACTCCACAAATGGATTCTGGTCTTTCATTGTCATTTATTGCCTTCTATAAATTGGGTGCTCAGAATTTGAGCACTAATATAATCCCTTCTCTTAGTTCTGAATTTTATTATTTACAATCCTTGTACGACATCCTTGTACCACAATCAATATATCACATCACAATCTATTATATGCAAACCACATTTGTACATTTGTTGCCATCATCATTCTCAAAGCATCCTCCTACTTAGGCCCTTGGAATCAGCTCCTTATATTTATTTCCCCTATCTCCCCACCCCCTCCCTCATGAACCCTTGGTAATTTACAAATTATCAAATAATTTACCAATATCGTCCACTGTCTGATGTCTCCCTTTACCCACTTCTCAGTTGTCCATACCCCAGGGAGGAGGTTATATATAGATCCCTACAATAGGTTCCCCCTTTCTACTCCACCTTCCCTCCACCCCCCACCCCCCACCCCCCCGGTACCGCCACTCTCACCACTGGTCCTGAAGGGATCCTCTGTCGTAAATTCCCCATGTTTCCAGCTCCAGTGTACATCCCCTGGTCTGGCCAGATTAGTAAGGTAGAACTGGGATCATGATAGTGGGTGGGAGGAAGCATTTCAGAATCAGAGGAAAGTGGCATATTTCATTGCTGCTACACTGTGCCTTGACTGGCTCCTTCCTCTCTGAGACCCCTCTGTAAGGGGATAATCGCTTCACCTACCGATGGACTTTGAGTCCCCAGTCTGTATTCCCCCTCATTTACAATATCATTTTTACTTCTTTGATGCCAGATAAGATCCCTTGGACGCCTCAAAATAGTTTAATGCAAAAAAAAGCCCAAAATACCCCAAACTTTGAATTCATTGCCATGATGTCAACAATTCTGACCCACAGCAGTTGGAGAGGGCAGAGTAGAACTGCTCCCATGAGGTTCTGAGGCTGTAACTCTTTACAGGAATAGAAAACAGTGCAGAAGATGACTTAAGAGAAAATTTGATGGAATTCTTGTTTTTAGAAAAATATTTCATAAAAATAACTCAAATTGCTTTGACCTAACATGGAAGTGAGCCTTATGACCAGAAAATTATTCTATCTGCAAATAAAACCATGATGTCAGGTCACACAAAATTATGCCAATTAAATCATTTGAAGATAGATAGAAATAATATTAGTAATCTTGGAGGGAAAATACATCATTGGTTTGAAGCACAAATAAATACTCCCCTGAACAGCAGTGACTTATTTAATAGCTTTCTGTAAGTCATGTGTTGGTGTAATAATAATCATCTGTGCTTATTTCTTAAAAACAGAACACTGACTGATGGGTGAACAAGGAACCATGTTCTGTGGACTGTTGTAGTTAGGTTCCTGTGAGCAGGTGTTAGGTCTGACTCGTCTCACTTTGTCAGGGCACAGAATCCTTGGTGTCTATTGAATCCCACCCCACGTGCTTTCCAGCCTCTCCCGGGGTGAGCCAACCAAAGAGATACTGTCTTACTTGCAGCAAAAGGTATCAAAATAAATACCATTATTGAGTGAGTCTTAGTGTCCTCCCTTGTAGAACAGAAATCATAGAACCTGCTTCATGGGTCCTTTTTTTAAAAATAATTTTATTGGGGGCTCTTACAGCTATTATAGCATTCAGTACATCATCTGTGTCAAGCACATTCGCACACATGCTGCCACATACATTTTGAAACATCTTCCACTTGAGCCCTTGGTATTAGCTCTGCTTTAAAAAAAGAAAAAAGCTCCTCTTTTCCTTTCCCCCCTTTTTTAAAATGAATCATTTTATTGGGTATTCGTACACCTCCCCTCACGATCCATACATACATCAATTGTATGCAGACCTCATTTGCACACTTGTTGCCATCATCACTCTCAAAACATCCTCCCTCCACTTAGGCCCCCAGTTCCACCTCCCCACATTTCCCTTCCTCCCTCCCGCCCATGAACCTTTAATAATTTACAAATTTCTATTACATATCGTACACTATCCAACGTGTCCTTCACTTACTTCCCTATTGGCCATGCCCCTAAGAGGAGGTTATACGTGTATCTCTGAAATTAGTTCTTCCTTTCTGTTCCACCATCCCTCCACCTTCCCCTTCTCACCACTCCCATCACACATCCTGAGGGACTATCTATCCTAAATTCCCCATGTTTCCAACTCCAGTGTACATCCCCTGTTCTAGTTGGTCTTGTCTGGTAGAACTGGGAACATGATAGTGGGTGTGAGGAAGCATTTGAGCACTAGACGAAAGATGCATATTTCGTTGCTACTACACTGTATTTTAACTGGCTCATCTCCTCACTGCAACCCTTCTGTAAGAGGATGTCGCTTCACCTATTGATGGGCTTTGGGTCACCAATCTGTACTTCCCCCCTATTCATAATGATATAATTTTAGTTCTTTGATGCCTGACACTGGATCCCTTCAACACCTCATGGTCATGCAGGCTGGTGTGCTTCTTCCATGTGGGCTTTGTTGCTTCTGAGCTGGATGGCCACTTTTTTACTCAAGCCTTTAAGACCCCAGGTGCTATATCTTTTCATAGCCGGGCACCATCAGCTTTCTTCACCACATTTGCTTATGCACACTTTTGTCATCAGTGATCACATCAGGAAAGCGAGCACGCAATGTTATGGTTTTTAGTTCTTAAACCCTGATAACTGATCCCTTTGACAACTCCTGGTCCACTCAATGGTGTGCTTCATCCATGTGGGCTTTGTTGCTTCTGAACTGGATGGCCACTTGTTTACTCAAGCCTTTAAGACCCCAGATGCTACATCTTTTGATAGCTGGGCACTATCAGCTTCCTTCACCACCATTGCTTATACACACATTTGTCTTCAGAGATTGGGTAGGGAAGGTGAGCATCATGGAATGCCAATTTAATAAAACAAAGTGTTCTTGCATTTAGGAAGTACTTGAGTGGAGGTCCAATGCCCATCTGCTGTTCTACTACTAAGCCTATATATATGTCCGTTGATCTATTTCTCCCATTGTCACATATAGATACATGCACCTATGCACATGGCTATATTTAAACCTTTATAAATGCTCTTTACCCCCAGTTCTTTCCTCTATTTCCTTTTACTTCCCTCTTGTCCCACTACCATACTCAGCCTCCATTGGGTTTCAATATTTTCTCTCTGTTACATTACCCTTGATTAATCCCTACTGGACTTCTCTCATCCACCTTGTCTCTAATTTTGGGTCAATTGATATACCCTTATCCCTGGGCTGGTCAACACCATCTCCTTTCCCCCTCTTCCCCTTCTCCCATGGCCCACACCCTGGAACCATTGGGCTTGTCGTTTTCACCTCCAGACTGTTCATCCAGCCTGTCTTATTTAGATAGGCCTGCAAAGGTAACAATATGTACCCAAAAAGGGCTTCACGGGTCTTTTGCTTTGTTTTAATGATACGCTTTAGTGATTTAGTCTCCTTTTTTTGGGGGGGGAGGGGGGGCGGACATCACTGGCCTCTGATGGTCGTGGGAGCTACCCAGCCTTGCTCCTGGTGAGCTGCTGCTGGATTTGACCCGCCAAGCCCGTGAGCTGCAGTCCCGCACTCAACCACTGTGCCACCAGGGCTCAACCCTAATTTAGTACTGCTCTTCAGAAGTACTTACCACAAGTGGATGTCTCTGAAGAAAAAGGTACTGAATCTTTCACAGTTGAGGAGGCCAGGAGTCCTAATTCAGAGTAGCAGCTCTAGGGGCAGGGGAAAAGTTTTTTCTCCCTGCTGGCTTTGGAAGAAGGCCCGTGTGTTAGTCCGCGTAGACTAGAGAAACAAATTTATAAACACGCATATGGATATAAGGGAAAGGTTTATATACGAGAGGAATAGAGCATTGAGAAAGCATCCCAACCCAGTCCAGTCCAAGGTCATAAGTCCGACACCAGTCCATAAGTCCGACACCAGCCCATATGTCTGAAACCAGTCCAAAAGTCTCCCTCCAACTTACGAAGCATGTGTAATGACACCAAGACAATCACAGGCCAGTGGGTGCAGAGTCTTGTGTGTCCAGAGACAGTAGAAGCATACTGGCTCTGGCAGGGGTCCCCTCATGGCTCCACATTTCCAGGTCTCAGGATTCATCAGCAGTATCCAGTGGCGGTAGAAGCATCTCAGCACTGGCAGGGCTCTCTCTGTGGCTTTTCTGGCTTCAGAAGTCTGGTTCCATCAAGGTAAGCCCATGTGGCTTCTCCTCCGGCTCCTCCAGTTCCTCAGACACTGCCATTTGTCTTTTCAGTCGAGCATCTCACAACAACTGGGGGGATGGTCTCTCATCTCCATGAGGGAAATATCGCGAGACTTCCCTGAATTCTCAGAGAAAGTCATGCCCACACAGAGGTCTCATTGGCTATCTCCAGATTGACAGGCTAGACTCCACCCCTACATTCCTAATCATGAAATTTCCACATGAGTACATGACTACCATAGCCCTTGTCTCCTTTCCGCACTGGTGGGCCCATTGTCCCTTGGAGATCTCCATTTGTCTTGGTGTCAACCTCCCCCTGGGTCTAGAAGGTTTTCAATCCAGACACCCAAAGTCCAAAGGATGCACTCCACTCCCAGTTTTTCATTTTGGGTGGCCACCAGTCCTTCTGTTTCTGCTTGCTTATGTAAGCAGTTTTATTGCTTCCCAATACAACCAATCCCCCAGATTGTGTTTTGCCTCATTAATATCACTGCCTTTCATCTTGCCTCATGGACATCATAGACAGTAGGATTTAAAACTCACGGATCACAAAATGGAGAGGAATCGCATAATACTGAGATTCATGACACAGACAAATAGACATATACTTATATGGGGGCGGGAGGATACCATCTGATCAATAACAATATAGTACTGTCTTCTGTTTTCAGTGAATGTTTACTCAGAAAATCAGGTTCCTATTGGACCATATCTACACAAGTTGTTCAGTCCTCACCGAGTTTTGAAGGCAATAAATGAGATAAAGCGTTCAGAAAGCCTTGTTCCGAGCTTGGCATTAGAGGAAGCTCTAATTCATTGTGCATCTTCCGTCTTCTTTCCTTTTTCTCTCTGAAGGAATTTTCTATTTAAATATTACAAAAACCGATGTCAGCACACAGAAAGCTGACAGAATGGTGTTAGGTCACCTGCTAACCTCGATGCCACCCGTTTTGGAGAGAATCGATTATTATATTAATCATACTTTTCTCTTCAATTTTTCTTATTGTTAAACTCATCAAAGGATTTATTCCAGGAAGTCATTAAAGGAGAAACTGTGAATGAACACCCAAATTTGCACCAGGCGAGCAACAAAGAGAATGGCTGAGAACACTTCCCCCAAACACAAGCTGTTATGCTGCTGGGCAGACAGCTGTGGCCTGTTCCCATTGCATCATGGCTTTTAGAAGCTTGCTATTTAGAAAGAAAGTCCAACTTCTAGAAAAAGTTGCAAGTACAAAGAACATCCATATCCCCTTTACCCAGATCCTCTTGTATGGCAACATTTTCATCCCATCTGCTATGCTTTCTCTCTGCCTCACTCGCTCCATCTTAACATGCAGAGAATTCTCCAGAATCATTTAAGAGTTCATTGCCTCCTCCATGCCTATTGAGATTGACTTGAATTTTGTTTTAGAATGTAAACACTTGAAAAATAGATTCTTGTACATGATGCAAAATTCTAAGTGTCCATATCAAAAGAGAGGGTATATATCAGAAATTATGTCTTCACCCCTTCACCCCTTCATATTAGACACCCAGTGAAAGGCAGGGTCTTTGTTTCTTGCCCTGAAATCTAAGTAGACTTGTGCTCACAAAGGAAGTGATGCTGTTTGACTTTCAAGGCTAAGCCGTTAAGGGCAGTACAGCCCCCACTTCGTTCTCCTGAGATGCTTGTCTGTTCCTGTCAATCTGCAATGAAGCCCAATTGCCCTGTGAAAAGTCCTCAGAGAGAGAACTAGGTAATTTGCACCAACTTGTCAGCCATATTGAGTACACCAATCTACAAAGAGAACATTCCAGTCCAGTGGAACTGTGTCAGCTGACATAACATGGAACAAAAATGAGCCCTGCCCAAATCATAGGCCCCAGAGAAAGCTAAATAAGTCTCTATGTTTTACTGTTGTTGTATGTGTGTGTGTTATTTCACCTCAATAATAGTCAACCAGAATAAAGAGGTAGAGGAGACATAGAGATTTACAAAAATAGGGTGCCTGTGCTTAAGGAGCTCACATCTAGGGAATAAAAAAAATCAATAACAAGGAGTATATAGAGATCCTTGGAGTGCTGACATAACAGCAATCTAGCTGAAAGGAAGTGCTATGAAGCAGAAGTAGGGCAAGCATGAGGGTGGGGCAGAAGGAAGGTAAAAGGAAACAGAAGAATGACCTAGGAAGCAAAGATACCGAGAGAGGTATAAGTATAGATGTGTATATATGTAAATATATTAACCCATTAAAATAGAGGTATTGACCTATGCTTATATGGCAGTACACTGAGGTAGTGGACAGACTTTGGGCCTCTGCTCATACCCTCCCTCGATACAAGAACATTTTGTTCTAAAGAAGTGGCAATCTGATATGCTCACCCTCCCAGCACAATTGCTAAAGACAAAATGGGTGCATAAGTAAATGTGGTAAAGAAGGCAGATGGTGCCTGGCTATTAAAAGGTGTTGCCTCTGGGATCTTAAGGGCTTGAAGTGAAGTGAGCGGCCATCCAGCAGAGAAACAACAAGTCCACATGGAAGAAGCACACCAGCCTGTGTGATCATGCGGTGTCATCTGGACCGTGTAACAGGCATCAGAGTACCCTTAACAATCAATAAAATGAAAGCATATAGTTGAGAGGGAAGTTGGAGCAGAGACCCAAACCCATCTGTAGACAATGAAACATCGCCCACAGAGGGGTCCCAGGGCAGGGATGAGTCAACCAAGGTGCAGTAAATCACGGATGAAATACACAACATTCTTCTGGATCCTCGAGGCTTCCTCACCCCAAACCACCATCAGCTCAGTGATGCCTTTCACTTTGGACTAGCCTGGGGCATGTACACAGGTGTAAATAAGAGATAGGAGCTCACGACACATGCATCCCAGGAGCAGGAATGGCAATACCAGATGGGTAGGGAGAAGGTGGGGGTGGGGGGCTGATCATAATGATCAACACACAGCCACACATACCCCTCCAGGGGGAAGTACGACAGAAAACATGGAGGAAGGGAGACAGTGGTTGGTGTGAAATATGAAAACAACAATAATTTATAATCTATCAAGGGGCCATAAGGATGGGAGGATTAGGAGAAAAGAGAAGCTGATGCCAAGGGCTCAATAGAAAGTAATTTTCTAGAAAACATGATGGCAACATATGCACAAATATGCCTGATACAATTGATGTGTGGATAGCAATAAGAACTGTAAGAGCGCTCTATAAAAACAGAGAAAGAAAGATGATCACACTCCAATGGAAGTTGTAGGCAATTTAAAAGAGACTTAATCGAATAAAATATGATATAAATATCATATATATTTTAAATAGGAGAAATTAACCTAGCTTGATAGGGTCTCAGGTGGATTTGGAGAATATGAAAGTTAACTTTGGTCCCCCAAAATGAAAAAGAATTGACCAAGTCAAGGAAAGGGGGCAGCCCAAGGTTATCTCTCTCATTCCCGTGTCTTATAACCTTGCAGGTATGGCAGGATGCCAAAGACAGCGTGCCAAAAGAAGGCTAAAACCAGGGAGAAGAAAAACAGAAAGTCTCCCTGCCAGGGAACCAATTTCAGTCCATAGAGACCCTATGGCACGTAGGGGATTCAGAGACTGTCAGTCTTTGAGAGAGTGGAGAGTCTCACCTTCCTCCCACAGAGTCTCGGTGGTTTCATGACCCGCAGCCAACCCACTGTGTTACCAGGGGTGAAAAAAGGAACACAGTTAAGGTTCTGGTCAGCTGGGAACAGAAACAAGCGAGGAACAGGAATCATAGGGGCTGGGAGGGGGAGAGAGCAGGGAATAAACAAAGTCACATGATGGTGAGTACTGCTGGGCAGGGCAGGGCTGGGCCCTGCCCCTGGGCCTAATTCTGCCACAGAGAAGCTGTGTATGTAGAGTGAGCTGTAAGTGCCTGGGAGGATACCTTCCAGTTTCTGGATCTTTCTTCCTTCTCTAAAACAAGGGGTGATGCTGATGCAGTCAAGTCTTGCCCACTCAAAATAACACTCAAATAACACCCTATGACACTCAAAATAAAAACAGCTGGGTCTCTCAAAATGTAGTTCACAGGCTCAGGATGCCTGCATTGATTTCAGGCTCTCCCAATGGCCCTGTGTCCGTTGATGATTAAGAAGTACTAAACATAGGGAATATAGCACAGACAAACTCCTCAGGACAAATATGGAGAGTAGCCATACTAGGAAGGGGAGGGGGTGCTAAGAAGGGAACCCATTACAATAATCTACCTATAACACCTCCTAGACAGACTGACAACAGAAAAGTGGGTGAAGGGAGATGCCAGACAAAGACATGGCAAAATAATAATAATTTATAATTATCAAGGGTTTATGAGGGAGGACGGGGGTGGAGGGAGGAGAAAAACATGAGAAACTGATGCCAAAGACTCAAGTAGAAGAAATTGTTTTGGGAATGATGATGGCAACAAATGTACAAATGTGCTTGACACAATGGCTGGATGCATGGATTGTGATGAGTTGTACGGGCCTTCAATAAAATGACTTAAAAAAAAAGAAGTACTGTTTTGAAAAATGAATGAAATTGAACTTCTCTTGCCCTTGGTTTCTCGGGGTAAGTGGGGAAAAATGACTTTTTTGCATTCGAAAGGCAGCCCGATGGGAAAGCTATGAGTGCTCCCTATCTACAGGAAGGGGCTAGTAAAATGCCCTTTTTGGCATACCAAGCTGTGCTTACTTCTGAGAAGACTTGCCAGGACAGAGGAGTTAAAACTGTCCCCAAATTCCCTTCAGCTGGGGAACTGCTGAAGTCATGGCCTGTTTGTGCGAAACAGCATAGACGCCAGCATCTTCTAGACTCTGCTAGACCAGGGGTCAGCCAAACGCGGCTCTTTCAGAGCGTGTGACTCTGAAGTAAATGCGGAACATTTTAAAGGGTCTGTTTTAGATAATGGCGATTGCATTTGTTTGTAAAAAGCATATGAGGGCTCTCAAGTAACTTTTCAATTGCTGTGAGGGACAGGGGTAGCTCTTCCTGCTCCAAAGTTCGCCAAGCCCTGTTCTCGTCAGTGGGTTGTACAAGAAATGAGCGTGATCTACCTCATGGGCTGGTGCAGAAGCAGTCCTGAGAGGCATCTTCCAGAAGAGAACATCAGAGCCTGGACAAGCCTCTGGAAATGGGGCCAAACAGGAGCAGGGTAGAAGCCTGGATATGCTTGTCCACACCCCCTCTGGCTTCCCCAGCAGTTGGGCTCCTGGAGGGAGGTTTACAGCAAGAAGCTTTTCCTCTTTGAACAGCCAGGTAGGTCTCTTTTAAATGACCCCCCACTCAGTGACCCGCGTGAGGAGCCAGAGCGACAGAAGCAGACTGCCACCCTTTCTCCCCAACAGTAGCCGGTGGGTTTCAGTGAAAGCTTTTGGGGCTCGGACCAAGCACGTTACCCTCTGAGCCACTACGAAACTGACTCGGAGTCACCCTATGGGGCAGGGTACAACACACCCCGCAAGACAGGTGGAAGTGCGGAGAGGGTACCCCATGGGGCTGCGGCCCTGAGGTCAGCAGCTTAAAACCACCAGCCTCTCCGGTGAGAATGACGGTGCTTTCTACTCCTGTATAGTTAGTCTTCAATAAAATGATTCATTAAAAAAAAAGGGGGGGGGAGGGAAATTGGAGCTTATACCGAGGGCTCCAGGAGAAAATATCTGGAAACCAATATGGCAACATGTGTACCAATATGCTTGATACAAATGATGTATAAGAGCTGTGAGAGCCCCCAATAAAATTATTTTTTTTTTAAAAAAGTCAGTCTTAGAAACCCATCTGGGCAGTTCTACCTGGCCTAAAGGGTCACTCTGCGAAGGCATCTCTTTGATGGCAGTGCTTTTGAGTGTGGCTTCAACTCTTTACCCGAGTAGAAAAGCCCTGTCTCTCTCCCCAGGAGGGAGACCTTGCCCACAACAGCCTGGGCCCTCATTTCCTTTATTAGAACTGTGAAGAAAGCCAAGTAGGCAGTTAAGATCCGCCCCGCTCCTTGCCATCCCCCCACCATGCATCTATTTTCCCCAAAGGCTTTAATTTAGCACTGAGATTGTATTTATGAAATGCATGTTAGTGACGAATCAGAATGGACTCCGTGGCAGTGGCTTTTAATTTTCTGTATTACGTATTTCAGCTGACTTTTTTTAAAAAAATCATTTTATTGGGGGCTCGTACATCGTTTTTCACAATACATAAATAAACATCTGTGCCAGGCACCCTCACATGTCTGCTGCTAATATCGTTCTCTAATCGTCCGCCTTTTCCCATGAGCCCGTGGTATCTGCTTTTCCATCCCTTCCCCTCTTCCTCTGCTCTCTCCTCCCCACCAACCCTCAATACTTTATACAGCTGACATTTTTATTATCCCATTGTATCGGAAAGACGAAGGGGGGGCGGGGGCACGGGGGAAAGAATAGGGAGTCTGGAAAAGGCAGCGCGTGGACAATGGGCACCCCATTTCTGGGAAGTGCAGACATATCTGTGCACCCGTTCAGGTGACAAGGGACCTCCATCAGTCAGAAAGGAAGCCCTCCCCACCCCCGTCCCACTTATTCCCCACAGTCAAGGAACGCTGCTCACACCCTAAGCGAGAGAGCTGCCTCCCACCGCTGTTGAGCTCTGCGGCCCCGGCAGCCAACTCTAGGCTTTCTCCCAAAGGTCACCAATCTTCAGATAAACTGCTGCCAAGGTCCAGCACCATCCCCCTCCCCAGGCCCTGCAGTGGCGCCTGTCAGCTTCCCAGTTTCTCCTCCCCCTGAAAGGTCCTGGAAGCTATCCCTGCACTGCACGGAGCTCCAGGAATTTCTGGAAGACCCCTTTCCTCCTTTGTGAGAATACAGCACACATGAGGGGCTTTCCAAAAGTTCATGGGGGGTGGGGGGGTTTGGGGGGGGGGGAGAGGATGGAGGGCATTCCAGTATTTCAAATTCCATCTTTCCATGAATTGGGGGTTGCAGTCACAAGGTCAGTAGTTCAAAGCCACCAGTGCCTCCATAGGTAAAACTTGAGACTTTCTACTCTCAGAGTTAACAATCTCCTAAACCCACAGCGCAAGTTCTACCCAGCCCTAAAAGGTTCCCATGGTTGGCAGTGAGTTTGGGTTCATATCTTAATTATTTATTTTCCCTGAGCAAGAGCAAGAGTAAGTCACACATACCTCTTAACACCTAAGTGGGGGCTCACTTGCTGAGCACAAAGCCCACTGCCCCAAGAACTATGGTAGCTGGAATTAGGGTCTTCTCTGCCAGCACCCTTTTCAAGGACTCATTGCCAATACTTTAAACTTGTAAATTTAGGTCCTAGGTGGTATAATGGTCTTGCACTGATATTTACAAACCCAAATTAAGGCAAATAAAAAGGAAGGGGAAAAAAGCCACTCTTACAAACAGGTAGAACAGGCAGTGCAAGATTATCTTGCCCCAAGGTCAGCAGCCCTGCTAATAAAGTTGGGGCTGAAGGCGGAGTCACTCAGGGAAGGGAAACACGAAGACTCCGTCTTGACTCACTGCCTGCATCCATTTTCCTTACAACCCCAGCCAAAAGATAAGGCCCGAGGGAAAAGAACTTTGAGTAACTGAGAAAAAAAAAAAAAAAAGACTGTTCCTGGGTTATCTGCCCGTGTGAGCTCAAACACACATGCAGTGATAGAGACTGATTTATCTCTCGAATTATGTACAGAAATCGTGCTAGCTCCTGTTCCCTCAAGTAAGGGACACCTTGGTCCCTAACAATGAAGGAGTTATGAAGAATGAGGGTAAATACAAATAAATACATATTGCTTTTGGGACATCAGTTCATACAGGCAAACAGAGCCCGTTTGAACATGTCTGCTGTCAGGGGATGGCTCCAGCATTCCCTTTGTAGGGCACTTGCCTTCATCTCCTTAGGGGGCCTTCAAAGCAAAAGTCTAATCAAAACCACAGTATCCCAGTAGGTCTGTCTGGCCAGGAACAGACAAGGCAGAGGTCAACCCAAGAAGGTTAATTGTTTGGGCCGGGTCTGGATCTCCAGTCTGGGTCTATACAGCCCCTTCCCTCACCGTTCCAGGAAGTGGGATGACAGAAAACAAGATGATTTACTCACAGACCATATACTGACTCAGACCCTGCACATACAGCTTCAGAAAGCCTCATTCCCCTTTATCATCACACAGGTCCTTAGCTCAAGCCCTATGTATGTCCCACTGCCTCACTGCCAGGCGTGAGTTCCCGGACTAATTCATTGAATCTTGGAACCCACCCAGGAGCTTAAAATGCTCCTCTCCCTTTCTCTGCTCATTCCTCTCCTCCTGGGAGTTCGTTCCCTGCCTCAATAAAGCCTTTTGTAACTTCACATTCCTGTCTGAATTCTCTCTCTGCTCTGTCTCTGTTTTCCACCTCTCAGTTATGGTGACTTTGGGAATCGGATTATAATGACTGGTGGGGAAAAATCCAAATGGGTGGTCTTGACAGATTTTCTCAAAGGACACAGGGCACCCACAAGGATTGATGAAGAAGTTTTAAGAAAATGGAGGAAGTGCACTGGAGAGAAAAAATGGCAGGTAAGTTACACAAAGGAATTGTTTTCCACCCCACCAATGCACCTGCTTATTACTCTTTGAAGGTAGGAAGGGCTGTCCTCTGAGAACTTCATAGCACAGTCATTCTAAAGCCCTGATCTTGTCCCTCTCTATTCCCAGACCTCGACGAATATTCCAAAGGAACCTGACTTGAGGAGGCCCTCAGGATACCCAAAACTGTGCTATTGATCTAGGAAAAGACCAATACTAAAATATAACATCATTTAATATTTAATTTGTTAAAAATTCAAAGTGTAGCAGTCCCCTCCCTTACAGTCAAAATACCTTTTAAGCTTAATCAGCAGGGATGTTCCAATTCAGGAAGGAGGCTAACAAGGTCAGTAAAATAGCCAGACAGGAAACATCATCCCAATTTGGATACACAAGGGCACAGGAAGCTTCAGGGGCTGGTGATCTAATGGACCTTGGAGAAATAGAGATAATTTCCTAAAGATCATTGTAGAACCTGCCTTAGAGTATGATGGCATCTTGTGACACTGTAACGCCAGAACAAAAAACCTGCGAATTGCCTCCTAAAATCACTGTAAAAAGCTTGCTTCTCCTATGTTAATTGGGGGGTGGGGTGGGGTCAGGAGTGAACGGCTCAGAGGGGAAACCTGGCTGTTTTTGTTCTCCAAGCACTTGCAAGCATCAACTTAGAATTTCCCAACGCCACGTGGTTTGGCAACGATGACCGGCGCTCCTGGAGCCCTTGAAGTCTGACACCATGATGACATGACCCGTTTGTAAATTGAAGAGCACAGCATTCATGGATGAGTTCGACGGAAACCCTGCTTCAGAAGTAGATAGACCTAGATGGAGGATATGTCAAGAATCAATTGCTTCACTTAAAAAAAAAATATCGATTTATGTTGTAAAGGAGCTCTGGTGGTACTGGTGAATAAGCCTGGACTATGAACCACAAGGTCAACCACAGGTTCAAACCCACCAGCCACTCCTGGGAGAAAGATGGAGCTTCCTGCTCTCGTAAAGGGCTGCTTTGAGTTAGAACCGGCTTGATGGCAGTGAGGGAGAACAATTTTGTGGCAGGACTTTTTGCCTCACCCTCTTGGTTGGGTTCAGCCTGGCGCCTTTGAGAACATCGTCAGAGGCATCAGATGAGAGAATAGCAACGGAAATCAGAGTCTTGTTTTCAAGGTCTCCCGATAAGTTTGATCACACACTGCAAACATGCAGTTGAAAAAGACAAATCTTGTTGTGAAAAAAAGATAATCCCCTGCTTCCTTCCCCTGACTTGTCCCCTAAAAGAACTCCTTAACTTTAATAAGCCTGTGGTGTGCTATTTCTGACCCATCATTACCCCAAGAACTAAAGAACGAAGCCCTACCAGCTCTGTGCCAGCCCCACCATCATTGGCAAGTTTGAGTCCATCATTCCAGTCGCTGTGTCCAATTCATCTCATCCAGGACCTTCTTCTCTTTTCACTGACTCTCTCTCTCCTTTACCAAGTGTATGTTCCTTCTCCGGGGATGAGGCTCTCTTTAACGAGTGCAAAGTATGTGAAACAAAGTCTCACTGTCCTCGCTCCAAGGAGTATTCTAGTTGTACTTCTTCTGATACAAATTTGTCTGTTCTTCTGGTGACCCATGGCATATTAAATAGTCTTCACTGATACCAAAACTAATGCATCGATTCTTCTGCAGTTTTCCTTATTCACGGTCCAGTTTTTACATGCATTCAAAGGGAAAATATTATGGCTTAGCTACTTTGAAAATGCCAGCACAGCCCTGGTGGCAATATTAAGTAAGTGTTGGACTGCTAACCGCAAGATCAATGGTTCAAAACCACCAACCTCTTCTCTGTAGAAAGATGAGACTATCTGCTCCCATAAAGATTCACAAAGTCTCGGAAATCCTATATTGACTAACATGAGTTGGAATCAATTCTATGGTAATGGGGTTGGATCAGGCACACCTCCTTGGCGAATTCAACATTTTCTCCATTTACCATAGGTAGTGGTGGACAGTTTTTGCTTTCTTTGTATCAGCAGGCAATGTTTGGTATCTACATATCATTGATTATTAATGTGTTAGTCCGGGTGGACTAGAGGAACAAATTTCATAGACACACATATAGATATAAGGAAAAGGTTTATATACAAGAGGAACAGGACATTGAGCCCAGTCCAGGTCAAAGTCGTAAGTCCGATATTAACCCATATGCCCAAAATCAGTCTATAAAGTCTCCTTCCGGCTCACGCAGTCACAGGTCAGTGAGTGCAGAATCCAGGTGCTGTCAGGGGTCTCCACACGGCTCCTCGCTTCCAGGGCTCAGGGTCCATAGACAGCAGAAGCAACTCATCACTGGCAGAGGTCTCCATGTGGCCGCCCCAGCTTCAGAGATCTGGCTCCATCAGGGTAAAGCCGTGTGGTCTCATCACCAGTTCCTCCAGCTTCTCAGATGTGGCCATCTTGTCTTGTCCATGATTCATCGTCTCTGAGACTAACTCCCAACAACCTGGGGAAGATAGTTTCTCATCTTCGCAAGGGAAGTATTGCGAGATTTCCCAGAAGTCTCAGGAGAAAGCCATGCCCACATAGAGGCCTCATTGGCTACTCAATGGCTATCTCCAGATTAACAGGCTAGACTCCACCCCTCCATTTCAATCATAAAATTAACATAAGCACATGACTGCCACAATTATTATGTTCATACCACTTCAGATTTAGCCACTTGGGACATCATTTATTTGCTGGAAGATTCTTAACCCTCTTCTGTATTTGGTTACCCCATACTCTCCTAATAGAGATTAATGACTCTTTTGGGTTAAATCTACAATGCATGTTCCTGTTCTTAGAAATCATTTGATGCTGCTGCTGAAAATGAGCAGTATTACTTTTATTTTGTGGCACCCAGGACTGCTATTGCATCCTCTTACCAGACTTATTCAATCTGTATGCTGGGCAAATCATCAGAGAAGCTGAATTACATGAAGAATGCAGTACCGGAGGAAGACTTACTAATAACCTGCGATATGCAGGTTCATGCCTGTGGGTCCCATGCTAAGCTGGAGGAATTTCCTGAACTCTGTAGCCCCAGGATCAGTGAATCAGGAAGCAGGATAACCCTGGGCTGGGGGCTGTCGGTATATCAGTCCTATGGCTGGAAAAGCCCAACAAATCCCAAGTCAGCAAGCTCTGATGGGTTCCAGGGTCGGCAGACAATAGTTCACAGGGTCAGTGGTCGATATGACAGACCATTAGCTCAAGAACCAGAGATCAAAACAACAGATGCAGAATCCAGGCCAGCAACAAAGCCTTTTTTGCTGAAAGTGAGGACATGAAGCACTTGCTGGTGAAGATCAAGGACGGCAGGCTTCAGTGTGAATTACAACTCAATGTCAAGAAGGTCCAAACCTTTGCAACTGGTGCAATAGGTAACATCATGACCCACAGAGAAATGATTGAAGTCGTCAAGGATTTCATCGTGCTTAGATCCACAATCAGGGTTCATGGAGCAGCCATCAGGAGATCAAAGGATGCATTACAGTAGGTAAATCTCTACAAGACTTTTTTAAAGTGTTGCAAAGCAAGGGTGCTGCTTCGAGGATTAAGTTGTGTCTGATCCAAAGCATGGTATTTTCAATTGCCTTCTATGCACGTGGAAGTTGGACATTGACTAAGGAAGCCCAAAGAAAACACAGTTCATTTAACTGTGCTGCAGGTGAAGAACATGGAAAGCACCTCAGGTTGCCCAAGGAACTGTCGTAGAAGGATCGCCGACAGAAAGTTCCTTACAGAGAAGGATGGCCAGATCTCATCTCACGTTCTCTGGACATATTTTCAGGAGAGACCAGTCTCTGGAGAAGAACGTCAGGCGTGGTAAAGTGGAGAGACAGTGGGAAAAGAGGAAGGACTTTAAGAACAATAGTGAGGCTGGTGCTGGCCGGGGCGGTGTTTTGTTCCGTTGTACATAAGGAACAGACCTGACTGGGTCGTAGCCAACAACAGGGCTGCTCCTTAGAAGTTCTGTGTCGTGCAATTCCCCTTCTTCTGTTTTTCTTAATTCGGTTGAAAGTTTCAAAGTCTTCACATTTTCTGAAATCTCACAATGGGGTGAGCTGGCGTGGGGCTTTTCACATTCACAGGGAACGTTTCTTTTATCAGTTCTTTGCCAGTTGTTTGCCTCCCTTTTCTTTGTTCTGTGATTCTGGAATTTCTGTTAGATGACTCTTGGGCCTCCTGCATAAATCCTTTCATTCGCTTATCCTTTATTCCCTATTGGCCATCTCTTATCTTTTTGTTCATTTTTCTGGGAAATAGTCCCACTTTATCTTCCAAATCCTTTTTTTTTTTTTTTTGTTCTTCTGTTCTTAATTTGTGAAACCTTGTTGCTCATTCTTTGATTACCCGTGAATTAAAGCATCCGATTTCTAACAAAAGAATGTAGTATTATTTTTTATCCCCTTATGAATCTTAGTTATCTAACTTTTGTGTTTACAAGGTGGGCTAGGGTGGGTTCTCTGGAGAAGCAAAACCATCAGGCATGTCTGGAGATTTATAGAGAGAGAAGTTTATATGAAGAACAACGGTTCACACCATTGTAGGAGCGAGTAAGTCCACTCCAGTTCATGCCTGTGGGTCCCATGCTAAGCTGGAGGAATTTCCTGAACTCTGTAGCTCCAGGATCAGTGAATCAGGAAGCAGGATAACCCTGGGCTGGGGGCTGTCGGTATATCAGTCCTATGGCTGGAAAAGCCCAACAAATCCCAAGTCAGCAAGCTCTGATGGGTTCCAGGGTCGGCAGACAATAGTTCACAGGGTCAGTGGTCGATATGACAGACCATTAGCTCAAGAACCAGAGATCAAAACAACAGATGCAGAATCCAGGCCAGCAACAAGAAGTGCTATTTAAATACCATAGTTCTCCTATTTACATATCAAGCAAGCCACAGCCCCAAGGAGATGTCATCAGGAGTATGACCCGAGTAACTGCTTGGCTCACAGCAGATCCCATGGGACACTTGATTACATTATGTTAGATCACTCACAGGGGAGGTCTCAACTGTCAACCCACTGAGAACCCTGGTCCAGCCTAGTTGACAGAAAACCTAATTATTACATCCCCCTTGCATTGTTTCTGCTTTCCCCTAAATCAATCTCTCCCTCCCTCAAGCTTCCTTTCCCCTTCTTCGCCTGTCTCCTTCTTTCTCCCTCATTTCCCCTGCTGGAATGAATTTTATCTTTTTCTCACTAGAAGTTTTCCTGTAAGAGTCTGAATGTTCACACCCATGGTTTGGGGAAGATCTGTAAGAGCCCCCCCCCCCCCCCACCAGCCCCAAAAAATGATCTTTAAAAAATAAATAAGAGGGGCTGAGCCCTGGTGGTGTAAGTGATTGCGTGCGGGACTGCGGCCCAAAGGCTTGGCAGTTCAAATCCAGCGGCGACTCTCAGGAGCAGCACTGGGTAGTGCCCATGACTACCAGAGGCAGTGATGCCCCCCCCCAAAAAAAATAAATAAATAAGAAACAAACAAGCAAGAAGACTAAGAACCCAAACTGATTGGCCGTCTTGCTTTGAGTGAGTGGGCAGAGCTTGTTAGCTGGCAAATGTCACTGAAAGGAAACCAGCCTTTTTAGTCTTTTCCCTGACACTGTTTCATTTCCACGAGGTAGAGTCCCTTGCTTTCCTGCTGGAGTGGGTGCTGCCTGACTTTCAGCAGACAGACTGGGTGGTGAACTTGCTACTAATCAATGTGCTTTCATGGTCCTTCTGGTGCCAACCTCAAACCTCCCTCCTATGTGTATAATGTAGTGGAGCTCAGAGAATTGGGGCTGGATCATCTCTACCCCTATGTAATCAGCTACAGAAGAAGAGAACTTGTAATATTTCCTGCTTGTATGGCCTGGGGAGAAGAGCCAGAGTCAAAATCGAGGCTTCCCATGAACCCCCTGTCCAGCGCCTCAGCTCACCCCTGCCTCCTGGAGGGCCTGGTGCTCAAGAACCTAGCATTTCCAAAAGTCTACAGGAAGGAGTTCGCTCACCCCTCTCTTTGGAAGCCCCTCATAGGAAGTCCTCTGTTACCACCTCTCCATTTGTTTTCCTTCTTCTAAAAGATGGACTGATTTTGTGTGTATACCCTTTTTATTCATTTACTGGAATTTTTTATAGGGTATTGGAAAAGAGAGGCTTTGGGCCAGCCCCATTTAACCAAAAGCTCCTCCCCACTATTTACATTTTGCACTCGCTCTGTAGACATCTGTCTGACTGTGGTCTGTGGGGTTCATGGGCGTCTCCTGGGCTTACTACAGTGGGAAGGTCTATCTTGGGATCGGCCAGAAACATGTTAGCTGTTTCATCTCCATGGGCCTCATTTCCCTAGGTGAAAACTGGGAATAAGAGAGGACATTTTTGTGTATATTTATTGGCATAAATTATGAACTTGTCATTAACAGAAAATTAAACCACCAATTATATAAAAGATTATATCCATAGTAATAACCAAGTGAGGTAAGCACATTGCATGCCTGTTTTTCTGATGAGCTCCCTTAAAAGGTTACAATAATTTTCCAAAGGGTTATTGGTATAATACCCTATCACTTAATTCCATTCTGATTATGTTCCATCTTCCACATAAAATTCAGATTTTCCATCAAATGTTCAATTTATTTTCACTGTAGAATTTAAATACTTTATAGGTGCTACCTGCCTAGCAGGGAAAAAAGTGTCCTGTGTCTGTCCTAAAGGTTTATCTTCGAATAAGCAGCCATCTAAGTGAGGCATCTACTAAATCCACATGGAAGAAGCACACCAGTTTGTGTGATCCAAGGATTAGAAATAATATAGCTCAAATCTGAAGGAGGGAATGGCACCAGGGTTTAAATTGTGAATGCCAGTACCTAGTTTGTAGAAGGCTATGGATGACAGCAAAATGTCAAAATCCATTTGCAGACTCCACACATAAATTAGGTCTCCAGTAAATTCCCTCTGACTATAGAAAGGTGCAACTAGCCTTGTTATCACACAGAAAGCATTGTAAAATCAATTTTGATAGAGTTAGGCTAAAATGTACTATCTTATCATTCAATCTCCTTTTAGACCTATTTAAAAGTTGGTTCGGCTTTTTAAAAAGTCAAAGGAAATACACCTGGATTAAGCCCATAAGTCTCCTCTGATCATAGATCATCAATGTGACTAGCCTGGCTCTCTTGCAGAGTGTATTGGAAAGAGGATTATGACAGACATAATTAGGTTAGAACTTTTATCACAAAAAGTGTTCTCTAATAAAGAGAATATTTTCATCTCATAGAGCATGTCACAGGTATGCAGGGTCAACATAGCAAATTCAAACCAGCGCACCTGAACACAAATAGATATGGGTTCTGGTTGCCTTTATACCTCACCCACACAGAATAATACCATTATTCACTCATTCACTTGGGGGGGTCTATCATGAAAAGTCTACAATATTTTAGGTACTAGAGTGGATTCTTGGAATACAGCACGAACAAACACTAACCTCTTCCCTTTGGCAAGAAGTATAAAAAATAAATTATACAGTGCATTGGAAGGTGTTAAATATTTCAGGGCAAAGAAAAAGTACAGAGTTAGGAAGCTAGCAATGTTGAGGAAACATAGTCAAGAGAAGGTGACATTTGGGTCACAAGTAGCAGGGCTGAGAAAATTAAGAGCAAAGATATCTAGGAAGAGCTCATCCTGTGGAGGAAACAGCCGGGTAAAGGTCCCAAGGTCGAGTGTGTCCAGTCTATTTGAGGTAACACCAGTGAAGGGGGCATGTCTGGGCAAAGGATTCTCTGTATGAGTGTGATCGGTCTTTGATTCCACCAGTCAGACAATAAAACAAAGTTCAAACTTTTTTGTTTTTAGTCTAAAAGTTCTTGAAAGGGCACATAACCCAGCAATTCTGTTCCTAACCAAACACTCAAAATGATTGACTCAAATCCTTGCAAACCAGTGCATACTGCAGCATTATCCATAACAGCCAAAATGTGGAAACGAACTGTTTTTGTCACCTAATTTGGTGTCAATTTGCCGATTATGAGTGTAGTCTAGGCTGTCAATCTGGAGACAGCCAATGAGACCTCTGTGGGGTCAGGACCTCCTCTGAGCATTCTGGGAAATCTGGCACTTCCTTCTTGGAAGACACAGTCTTTCTCAGTCACTTCCTTGGAGACACTTGACTGAAAAGGTTGACTCCCTGTGAGATATCCCTGAGAAGACACATGGACCTACCCTGATGGAAGCAGATCTCTGAAGAAGGAAAAGTCACAGAGACCACTGCCAGAGCTGAGATGCTTACAATGCCACTGAATTCAAAGACTTCCTACCCACTGGCCTGTGATTGTCCTGCATTTGACATCATTGCATGTGCCTCATGAGCCTGAAGAGGTCTTTATAACTTGGTGTCGGACATAAGGGCCAATATCAGACTTATGACCTTGCACTGGACTGCATTGGGATGTTTTCTTAATGTACAGTTACTCTTGTATATAAAACCCTTTCTTATACATATATATGTGTTTATGAATTTATTTCTCTAGCTACTCTGACTAACACATAAACCAAGTGTCCATCCACAAATGAATGTATGAACCAAATGCCATACATACATACAATAGAATATGATTCAGCCAAAAGGCAAAATGTAGTCCTGATACAAACTGTATACATGTATGAACCTTGAATACCTGCCAAAGGAAGTTTAAACCAGACATAAAAGGACAAATATTACCTGAGATATTACTTACATGAAATATCTAGATTGGCAAAAACAAAATGACTGTGATAGTCTTGAATGACTAGAGAAACAAATCCAGGGAGACTCATGTGTGCATAAGAAAGAGCTTTATATAGAAGAGCAATTGACTATTGAGAAAACATTCCAGCTCAGTCCTGATCAAGTCCAGAAGTCCAATGTTATCCCATATGTCCAATACAGTTTATAAATTCCTCTTTAGACTCATGCAACACAGGCAATGATACTGAATGCAGGAAGATCACAGGCCAGTGGGTGGAAAGTATTGTGGAACTAGTGGCAGTGGAAACATCTCAGCACTGGCAGGGGTCTCCATGTGACTCCTTCAGCTCCAGGACTACAGTGTAGCTTCATGTATCTTCTCAAAAGAAACGTTTTCAGGGAGTATGGGTGTGTCTCACCTCCAGTGAGCTATTTATCCCCTTAGCTCCTCCACATGAGGTCATCAAGCTGTGACCTGACTGACAGACTAAACTCTACCCCTTCACTCTTAAGTCTCAAATTGACAACAGATTATCTAACTACCACAATAACCAAAGTTTATTCATCCTTATCAGATACAGGTAGGAAGGGAAGTCATGCCAAGTTGATGAAAAACTTGGAAATGAACGATGGCTGATTGCACAACATGATGGATTTCATTAATGTCCATGAAGTGTACACTTAAATGGATTGAAATGGATTTTTGTTATTGTTGTTAGTTATATATGAGAAGGTACCCAAAAAGGGGGGGGGGAATCTCTGCTGGGTAGAGCTTTCATATTACACTTTTCAAAATTTGTTCACTTGTGCTCCAAGACTGACAATAGACCATTGAAGAGATGGGGAAACTCTCAGGACTGTCTTGGAACTCAGCGATTGCAGCAAATTTTAGTGGAAGATTTGGGGATGAGAGAAGGGTTGCTGCAAAATTTGTACCTCCGGTTGCCTCAGGTTCTGACTGACCCGGGAAAAAGAGAGTCAACTGGAAACATGCCCTCCTTTGAAAGAACAGCTCCAAAGAGACCCGGATTGTTTTCCCAAGGTCATTACTGGAGATGAGTTGTGGTGCTATTCTTAATACTCCTGAAACCAAACCTCAAATAAGCCAGTGGAAGATGCCCCACAAAAACTTTCCAGGTAAAATCCAAGACCAAAATGATGCTCACTTGTTTTTGTTTTTTGATGGGAGGGGGATAGTGCATTTGGAGTTCTTTCCACCAGTTTAGATTATTAATCAAACCTTCTATTTAGAGGTTCTGAAAAGATTGCATAACAGGATGCAACTGAAAAAGGGCCTGGTTAGTGGCAGATGGGGGACCGGTTTTGCCACCATGACGATGCACCTGCTCACAGAGCTACCCCAGTGTTTCAATTTGGGGCAGAAAATAGCATGCCAATCTTGCCTGATTCCTGACACATGGGGCTCTGTATGACTTCTTTTTGTTCCCTCCAATGATGAAGAACATAAAAGGACAGCAATTTGATGACCTGGAAGAGGTGAAGTAAAAATGAGAGAGGTGCTGCCAGCCATACAAATAGAGGAGTTTGAAAAATGTTTCCAAGAATGGAATCACAGATTTGACAAATGTATTAGGTGCGATGGAGAGTTCTTTGAAGGTGATAGGTTGTTTTGAAAAAAAAAAATACATAGCTTTGGGTGGGTGGGGGAAATCCGTGTTTTGTTGGGGGTGGGGGTGGGAGGCTACCCCTTGTATGTAAGGAGATCTGGTGGGGTAGTGGGTTACTCACTGAGCTTCGAACTTCAAGATCAGCAGTTCAAATCCACCCAGTCTCCTGAGGGAGAAAAACAAGGCTGTCTGCTTCCATAAAGATTTATGGTCTTGGGCTGAGCCCCGGTGGCGTAAGTGGTTGAGTGTGGGACTGCAGCCCGCGGGCTTGGCGGTTCAAATCCAGCGGTGGCTCTCAGGAGCAGCACTGGGTAGTACCCACGACCAGTGGGCAGTGATGCCCCCCAAACAAAAACAAACAAACAAGATTTATGGTCTCAGAAACATAAAGAATCAGTTCTGCTGTCTTATAGCATTGATTTGGGTCAGAATTGACTCGATGACTGAGGATTCCGTGAGGTGGGAAGGGGTGGGATTACATGTAGACAAAGGGGTAGAGAGAGGCCTGGTGATACAATGGTTAAGTGCTGATGTCTAACTGATTGTTGGGGAAACACCTGATAGTTCGCTCATGTCGAGATTATAATTCTACCCTGTCCTATGGGACCCTTGTGAGTTGGAATAGACTTGACAACAGATTGTGTGTGCAGATAACTCACAGTAAACTTAAAACAACAAAATCACTTTTAAGAAGAGCCCAAATGGGAGACCCTAAAAGTTCAGAATCCATAAGGGTGGTGTGAAGGTGGTATGGGTAAATCGGGAAGCCAGAAAATATTAAGAAATGAAGTAGCACTTTATTCAAGAAGCTATCTAAGAGATGATTAACTGATGACACAGGTCTGGTGCTGTAGTTAGCTAAGCGTTGGGCTGCCAACACTTCAATGGCATGAATTACATTCAGCATGTGGTGAGGCCCTCTCACTACCCATTTCTAAATTATTCCATTACCATGAACAGAAATTTAGTGCCTTGTAAGCAAGCAGTGGGGAATGCTTTGGGTTGGTTGTTGCTGCTGTTTTTCAGTTATGT
>PVJH01014755.1:22607-55976 GCA_004026705.1 Nesogale talazaci | reverse complement strand
TGTGTGTGTGTGTGTGTGTGTGGTGGGGGGCGGGACATGGCAGGGAGCATCACTGCACCACCTGCTGGGGGTTCAGGGCATGCAGGGGTCCCTAAGCCTCGCGCGTGAGCCCAGACCAGGAAGGGTTAAAGGCACTGGCTCCCCTTTCCTCCCGGCCCGCCAACAACCTCCATGGGCACTAGAAGGTCTTGCGATGTATCGCCCGGGGGCCGTCCTCTTCGTACTCCTTTTTGGACACCCACATCTTCTTAAAGGTGTCCAGCGAGGCCAAGATGGAGCCTCTGCAAGGAGGGGGACCCAGGGGCTAGTCAAAAACCTTCCCACAGTACCAGGCCCCCTTTTCCTGACCTGGGAAATAAACATCCCCCCCTCCCCCACACACACACACCTGTCCAGGGCCCACCCTCTGCGGGTCCCCCAGCCCGGCTCACCCAATCCACGTGGAGTACAGCCGCTCCTGAGGAGCCGAGATCTGGCGGGAGCAAATGATGCCTGAGGACCCCATGCCCAACACGTGCCAGTGCCCCTCCCGCCGAGGACTCCCGCAGGGCCAGGGCAGGGCAGCAAGCCACCCACTGGGGGAGATGGAGGTGGGAGGGGCTGGCTGGGTGGCTGGGGTGCGAGGAGGGGCCTGGGGTGGACTGGAGCCGATGCCTGGCCATGCTGCCCAGCACCCCGAGGCCCGAACCTCACCTTGATTTTGACGTCCTTTGGAGCCAGTTTCTTCACTTCACTTAGTAACCGGTCTCCGAAGCCTGTGGACAACAAGGCTGGCCGAACTGTGCCCGGACCACAGCTCCTCCCCGGCCCTGGCTGTAGCCCCTGAGTAGCCTGCAGTGCCCGCAGCCTCACTGCCCCTCCTCCGGGGCTAAGGGAAGGAAAAGTCCCGCCCAGGGGCTGCGGTGGCCCAGCTCCCCTACATCACCTAGCCTACCACACAGCAAACACTCCATACACCCAACCCAGGGCGCCACAGGGGAGGTCAATTATGGGGAGGCCACACACAGCGTCGGCAGGACCTGCCCCGAGCATCCCTGCTGGGCAGAACTGGGTGCGCTGGGTACCCAATGAGAGACACACTTGTGCCGCTGTCTGTCCATGGGGAGGACTTTCTTTGTATGGACTCTGACCATGTGACACGGTAAAGGTACAGGAGGGTCTTCCAGCACAGGTCTAACCTCTGTGGTTAGAAATGTGTGAGCAGCCCCTGAGGCCGTTGACGGACCGGGAGAGTCCTTGCCTGGTCCCACACCACCGTGGAGGGGCCCCCCCACCCATGGGGCAGACGGACCACTGCCCGGGAAGGGCCTGCAGGGTGTGGGGGTGACTTATGGGGAAGGGATTGGTACGGAGACGGGTGGGAGACTCTCCACGGAGTCCATTTTTGAACCTGGTGAACACAGAACACGTTCACAAGGCACACGGGGAGAAATTCTACTCCAGTACAACTGACTGCTTAAAAAACTACTCTAGTAAAACCCGCTAGAGACCGGCCAGGCCTCCGACGCCCCGATGCACACGGGGGCGTGGCTGGCTGCGCTCGGGCACCTTTGAAGAGCGTCGAGCCGCCCGACAGCACGATGTTGGCGAAGAGCGTGCGGCGCAGGTCTACGTCCGACTTATGGATGGCGAAGGCCAGCACCTCGTGAAGGCCCTCGCTCTCGTCCCCGACCAGGTCTGGCTGGAACAGCAGCTCGGGGGCCCGGAACCGGGCCGGCCCCACCTGCGGGACACAAGGTGGAGGCTGCCGAGATGGCCTCTTCCGCCGGAGCCCGCCCACACCACGCCTCCTCCAAGCCCGGCCAGCCACTTACGTCGAGCATGCTGCCGTCGGGCAAGGTGTACTGCACCTTCTCCGTCTCCAGGGCCTCGTCCTTCTGCGGGTTGATGGACAGGTAGCAGGCTCGCTGTGGGCAGGAATACCAGTTCAGAAGGCTGCGGCTTGAAGGGGGGTTGGGGGGGGGGGTTAGCGACCCCGCACTTCCCGCTGCAGACCCCGCTGCGCGTGGCCGCCCCGTCACCTCCTTGATGGTCCGCACGACCTCGAACTCGGCCGAGGTGTGGAAGTCCACGCCTTCCTTGCGCAGCAGCAGCCGCAGATACCGGGAGACGTCGCGGCCGGCAACGTCCACCCGCATGATGGAGTGCGGCATGGCAAAGCCCTCGTAGATGGGGACCGCGTGAGTGACGCCATCCCCCGAGTCGAGCACCACGCCCGTTGTCCGTCCGGTGGCATACCTGCGTCACCAAGTCAGGGCCCCCTCACCTCCGCGGCGGAGGCGGTGTGGGGCCCTGCCCGCCCCCCCCCCCTCCCCGAGAGGGGCCTGGACAGAGACGCCCGCCGAGGCGGGGCACTCACAGGCTGAGCACGGCCTGCATGGAGATGAACAGGGCCGGCACGTTGAAGGTCTCGAAGAACACCTCGGCCGCCTTCTCCCGGTTCTTACTCGGGTTGAGCGGAGCCTCCGTGAGAAGCACCGGGTGCTGCAAGGCACGGGAGGGTCCTGGGCGCATGGAGAGACCCTGAGAGAAATCTCCCCAGCGAGTCCAACAACCCCCCCCCCCCCCCCGCCCCCCGCAGCCTGCGAGCTGCTTCCCAAGACCACCACCCAGGTATCTGCCGGCGGTTCAGGCTCTCAGTGTGCCAACGACGCGCGTGCACGCGCTGAGCAGTGGCAGGGGAGAGGCCAGCCCCCGCACCTCCTCGGAGAAGGTCTGCAGCTGGTCCTTGGAGTAGACGTACTGCCAGATGCGCTCCATGTCGTTCCAGTCCCGCACCACGCCATGCTCCATGGGGTAGCGGAGCGTCAGCAGCCCCCGGTGCTCCTGGGGCGGGAGGGCATGCAGGGGCCAGCTGCGGCGTCAGACGCCTTTGTGAGGAGCCTCCCTGGGTTGGCGGGGAGGGTGGGGCAGGCTCCTTCACCTGACCTCTAGCAAGACCACCTACGGCTTACTGGACGTGCGTGCCCACTCAGAGCCTCTCTGGCTTCAGGCAGCTGGGGATAGCTCCCAGATCTCCTCTCGGGGCAATTTCATCACCCTCCTGACAGCCTCTCTCCCCTCCGTGGTCAGCCATCTCTGGCGTCTCTCGGACACCGCCTACACGCTCTCCCATCTCCTCGCTCTGGAGTTGGCCCCACCCGGGGCCCAGCCCAGCCTGGCCTCCCCTGCTCCTTCGAGCCCGGCTGCCACTGCACTTTACAGCTCTGCTGCGGGGACTCCCCCGTCTGCCTCTCCCAGTACTGATGGCCCCTTCGGGCAGCTCCTTCTCCCCCAGCAGAACTAGGGTTCTCTCACCCCAAACCTCGGTTCCTCCCAACCTTATCTTCATGGAGTCCTTGTTTGCAGCTCCAGCTCCCCTCTCTGCTCTCAGGGTCTGGAACCATGCTTCCCCCATCCCTGTCACCCCCGTGCTGTGACCTCCAGGTGCCCAAGCCCCCTCCACCCCCACGCTTGCTTGAGCTGGGCTGGGCAGCCTCCAGGTACGCCATCAGGCCCCAGCTCTCGGGGAAGTCCCCCGCGCCCTCCAGGTCATCCTGGCCCCTAAGCCGGTCCTTTCCTCTCTGGCTTCCCAAAGTCACCCGCTGGTCCGCCTGTGTTCTCCAAAGCCATCACATCCAGCTCACAGAGGAAGGTAGGCAGGAGGGAGGCGGCACGGTACGGCGTGGAATGGAAGCCCAGAAGGGACACCCAGCAGATAGATGGCCCCGCAGGCCCGATCCCCAGGGGCCCTCTGGGAGGTATAGCTCCGACCACCTGCGTCTACTGCAGGAGGGCCCCCAATCCAGGAAAGGCCGGCCACGGGTGTTACCTCTGCTTTGGGTCCGATGAAGAGGTCTCCCTCCAGGGCTCCGGCCATCACCCGCATGTGCTTGGGACGCCCGACACTGCAAGGACAGACTGTCAGGGAGGTGGGGAGGGGGCCCGCCCACCCCCCACAGGCAAGAGGGAGACTGTCCTCTATAGGACGGGGATGAAACCAGGCCAGCCTGCGGGGCGTGGAGCCACAGCGTGGGCTGGGCGGACAGAAGCTCAGGCCAAGAAAAGTGTCTTGCATGACTCGCTCCTCCCTCTCTCTCAGCCCTTGGTGGCTGGCCCAGGCCTGGCAGAGGGTCCGCCCTGCTCAGCCGTGGTGACTCAGGCCAGGCTCTCCAGGCCACCTCACTGGCAAAGGGAAGCTGAGTGCCGCCTCCTCAGGGCCCGCGACCTGCCAGGGCTTCTACAGGACAGGCGTTGTTCTCAAGACTAGGATCAAAGTTTGACAGAAGTCTCCCCAACCCTAACCAGACTCCCTGCCATCGAGGAGATGCTGGCTCAGCGGGCCTATTGCACAGGGTAGGCCTCAGCATTTGCTCACGCCCCGCTTCAAACCCACAGACCTTGAGTTGATTTCAACTCAGCGCAGTCCTGTAGGACAGTGTAGACCTGCCCTTATGGATTTCTGAGCCTACCTCTTTCTTTAATGGAGCAGAAAGCCTCCTCTTTCGCTCAAGGAGTGGCTGGTAGTTTATTTTTTTTTTGGGGGGGGGGGCATCACTGCTCTCCAGTGGTGGGAGTCGGAGGCCCAGCCCCACTGCTGGAATTGACCCTCAGTCCCAGTGGGCCGCAGTCCCGCGCACAACCACTACGCCACCGGGGCTCAGGCCGCGGCTGGTAGTTTTGAAGTGCTGAGTTGGAGTTGACTCTGGAGGGCAGGGCAGAACCGCCTCTGTGAGTTTCTGAGACTGGAACTCTTCACGGGCAATAGAAAGTCTGCTGTTCTCCCAAGCAGCGGCGAGTGGGTTTGAACTGCCCACCGTGCAGTCAGCAGCCCGATGAGTAACCACTCTGCCACCGGGTCTGTTCCACACATGAACAGAAGGCTTTAGTTACCCCGAAGTGGCGCTGAGAAAGAACAGCAACGCGCATCTGGGTGCTTGCTCTCGAAAGGCCTGCTGGATGCTAGCTCTGTCCTCAGCCCGAGCTGGGGCTTCCTGGTAGGGGCCAGCTGCTTTGGGACTCTCTTTAGGCCACCAAGAGGAGCCTTGGTGTCCCAGGGGTCACGTGTTGGGCTGCTGTGAGGTCAGCAGTTCAAAACTACCAACTGCTCCGTGAGAGAGATGAGCTTTCGACTCGTCTAAGGAGTTACTGTCCTGGAAGATGTACAGGGGTCAGTTCTACTCTTAGAGGTTGCTGGGCTGGAAAGGACTTGATGGCAGTTGAGTTTGGTTTGCGGCAGGGACTCCAAAGCCTTCAGGATTAGAGAGGAGGCACTCCCAAAGGGAATGTGTCCAATGAGCTAGACCGGCGGCAGGGCACTCCGGGGGCTGGGTTTGATGGCTTTGGAGCCTCTGCTTGTGTCTCACAACTGGCATCATTCAGGGACGGGCCCCCCAGTGAGTGAAACGAACCACTCTGTGAAGTCTGGAAATAAGGAAGACCCGGAGGAAACATTTCCAGGGAGGAGGGTGTGTAACTCCCCCAGGCCTTCCTCCACGGTGTGTGCCCAGACTCCAGCTTTACATCTGCCCCATGGTGCCACGCCCAGTCCCCAGGGCATCCAGGCTGCTGCTTCTCACTGGCTCCCACTCGACTGCCATCTGACTTGCAGCCTTCCCTCCAGCCCAGACCTGGCCAGTCTTCCCCGGCGCAGGCACCGTAGCGCCATGGAGCGGCTGGGGGCTCTGAACTGCACACAGTGCAGGGGGAACAGCAGGCGAGTCTCCATAGAGAAGGTGGTGGGCTGCTTGCCAGTCCCCTGCTTCAACCTAACACACCTGGGGGGGAACCCTGACAGACCCAGCTTCCAGGGCTGGGCGGGAGACAGCTCCCACGCGCCCCCCAAAAGTAAACAAAAGGGCCAGGGCTGCTAGATAAGCAATACTTACTAGTTTGGGAAACAGTATTTTGGAATCTGGTCTCCGGCAAAGCCTGCCTTGATCACTCCTGAGCCCTGCAAGGAACAAGAAGTTTCCCTATTGCCCTTCCCCTCCAGAGCTCTCCGGTGGCGGGGAGGGAGCTGGCGGCCCCAGCAGGGCTGCGAAGGAAGCCTGACACACTGCTGGGGCGCCAAACTTACAAGATTTCGGAGCCACCCGTGGTTCACAACCAGGGGCGATTTGAAGCCTCCCTTCCAGGGGATACCTGGCAACAGTGTGGAGCTGATTTTGGCTCTGGCTGCTCAGAAGCCAGGGAGGGAGGAAGGGAGGAGGGTAGGGAGAGTGCTGCTGGCACCAGGTGAGCAGAGGCCAGGGATGTGGCTGAACATCCATCCTTCAGGGCACAGGCCCGCCCCCACATCCCAAGTGCCCACCCAGAATAGCTCGAGGGATGGACACTGCCTCTGCACACTCCGGCCGACTCCGCGCTCAATAGAAAAAAATGGCCAGAAGCCCACCTGCAGGTCCAGGGACCCTGGCAGATGCCTGCTGGGAAGATAACTGGAGGCACAGAGGCATCGGGTCACTCTCAAGTGGCTTCTCCAGACAGAGACTACAAAGAGAACTTGGTCTTGTCACGGTTCCTCCGAAGCCTGACTTTGACTCTACAAAGCAACCCAGTATCCACAGACTCCAACTCCGGGAAGGAATCCGCTTCTCAACCCCTCTTGTCACTCACTGACAACCCCCCCTCCCCGCCCTTATAGAGATACGCACACACTCCAAGGTGTGCAGCGCAGAAGGAGATCTGCCCAAACAAGAGGGGGAACGGCCCTGGAGGGGCCAACACACTCTTCTCTGCATCACGACTGTGGGCCGGCTGGAGCGAGTTATTTGCCCACCAAGAAAGGGCTGGGTCCTTCCTGTGGCCGGTGGGATGGTTTGACAACACATCCCCCCAACTCAGTTCCAGTCTCATCAAACATCGCCTGCTGTGACTCAGGCCAGCCCACGTTGAGGTTTCCAAAAAGACAGCCACTCAGAGATCTCCCGGGGGGGGGGGGGCATGTGGGTGGAGAGATTCCAAAATGACGAAGTCATTTATCAAAACCGCCAAGGTCTACGCGTCAGAGGTAGGTACCCAAACTACAGACCCTGGCCCTTATTTTCTTCCCTGTCATGGCTCTGTGGCCAGAAACCCTCCCGGGGTGCCTTCAAAAATGGCAGCTGCAGGAGAAGGTCACAAGGAAGCCAGGTGGCTTTCTTCTGAGACTTATAATCACATCAAACCGCTTCTGGGACCTGGGAGGCCCTGAACTCCTCCCACTGCCATGCTCAGGGGACAGGGCTGGGGCCAAGCAAACAAGAGGCAGCCAGGTGTCTGTGGACAGGTGTGCTGGAAGGGGCAACTTTCGAGATGGGGGCTGTGCGCCCCGGCGGTCCTGCCACGGGGTCCGGCCACCTAGGAACTGAATCTGCAGAAGGTCACCGGGCTTAACCCCTCCCAAAGCTGACCGGTGCGCAAAAGGGCAAACGCCTCCCACGTCCACCGGGAGGGGCAGCAGCGCCAGAACCCGGTCCGAAGGAGTGGTAACGGAGCTGGGGTCAACCTGGCCCAGGGACCCCACTCTCCAGCGAGAAAAGTTCGGGGTGCGCGCTCAGGACTGGCACGCAGGTGCGCCGGCGGAGCCGCTCGGCCGCCGCCACGCCAGATGGAGCCCCGGCCTCGCCTCCCTCTCGGCGCCAGGCTCGGGAAGACTCCACGGCGTCGGCGGGGACGTGGCCCGGGGGCTGGGGCTTCGGGGCCGGGGCCGGGGCCGGGGGGCGCGCGGAGGACCAGCCAGACGGGCCAGGGTCCCTCCCCGCGCCGCCGCATGCACCCCGGAGGCGGGGCGCCCCTCCCTCCCCCGGCTCCGGGCCTCACGTTGTCGATCACCACGGGCTGGTTGGCGATGATGTCGTAGGACTCCATGGCCGGGCCGGGCCAAGCCGGCCCTGCAGGGGGGCTGCAGGAGGGACGCGCGCGCGGGCGGGCGGGCGAGCGGGCGGGCGGGCGGACCGGGCCGGCGGCGACTCCCGATGCGGCGCCGCGCCCCTCCCACCCCGAGCCGCACAGCCTACGCCAGCCCCGCGGGGCTTCCGGGAGGGTGGGTCAGTGGCCAATCCCGCTCCACCGAGGGCGACTGGCTGCGGGCGCCGGGACCGGAGGCGGGCAAAGGGGCGGGGCCTCGGCGGGCCGGCGGGCCAATTGGAGCTGCGGGTAAACCCACCCGGGCGCCGTCAAGGTAGGTTGAGCGGGCGGGGAATGATGTAATGGGTCCGCTCTTAAAGACGACGCGGGCGGTGAGAGGTGGAGCTGGGCTAGTCGGCGGACTCTGCCAGAATCCGATCGCTGCTCGCCTCTTTGGCGGAGATCAGGTGTGGTATCCGTTCTTATCCGACACGTCCTCTGTCCGAGGACAATCTAGTAAATGGATTTTTGGAATCAGGAGGTGGCCTAGGAGCTCGCTCCGTCCACTCCGCGCATCGACCTGGAATGGCAGTACTTCCAGGAACGGCGCACTCCCTTCGGGGAGCGGGGAAAAAAAAAAAAAAAAAAAAAGACTCCGACCGGTGGCGGTTCTTCTGTCCTGGAAGACGTCCTTCCCGTGCCCCAGCACTTCTGACTCCGCTTCTTCGTGAGCGTGGCTTCCCACAGGAGGCCGGCCCGCCAAGCATCCTTAACATCGCATTTTCTGTTTTTCTTGTTACCGGGGAATGGAGAGCCTTGTTGATTTTTCTCATCAATTGGGCCGCGGCGCCTCCTGTATACCTGCGGTACACCTCTACCCACTTTGCAAAGAGTAGATTAAATCCAGGCAGAAACGCCGTCAGGTGGGTCGCAGTGTGATTTCCGTTTACCGGTGTGCCCCACACTTACTTAACTAGCCAAGGTTATTGTTGGGCTGCAGAGCTGAGCAGGCAGGGAACCCCGGCAGACACCCGACAGACGGTCACGTTTACTGCCGTCAAGTGCAGTCTGATCAATAGTGATCCCGCAGGACAGAGTCGACTGCCTGGAGGCTGCCCATCTTTAGGGGTGCATCTTTATGGGAGCAGATAAACCCAGGTCACACTCACTGCCATGGAGGTCGTAGGACAGGGGAGAGTGCCCCTGAAGGCTTAGACCTGATTGCAGCCCTCACGTAACCACTACACCACCAGGACACCTGTAGGAGCAGATGGCTTCGTCTCGCTCCCTTGGAGTGGCAGGTGGGTTTGCCCTGCTGACTTCAGGGTTAGCAGCCCCGCTTGTCACCTGCTACACTCCAGGTTTACTGACAATACAAGGAAGTCGATAGCTAAATTCGTTTTCCAAACGGGCCATAGTTAACTTGCCTTTCTATATGCCCACCCACTAGATGATGAGGTTGTGTTTTGAAAATTGAAACAGCACATCATACACGAAAGTGCAAGAGCCACAAAAGTGCATTTTAGTGGGTGACTTTCATGTGGACACACCTGTACAATCACCAGCGTTCAGAAAGGCAACATAGTAGAAGCCTTCCACCCCAGTTGCAACAAAGATGACAGACAAAGGTGAACTGGGAGGTGTGAGGATCACAGGCTGGTGGATAAAGTCAAGTGGATCCTGCAGCTACATGACTCTGAAGAGGTCTCCCAGTCGCAGCAGACCCATGGACTTACCGTAGGTCTGATTGGGCTGGAATACTGTGCTAGTCCGGGTAGACTAGAGAAATAAATTCATAGACAATCATGTGTATGGGAAAGACCTTTATATGCAGCAATTGAAGTTAGAGAAAACATCCCAGCCCAGTCCATATCACGTCCATAAGTCTGACATTAACCCATAGGTACAATATTGATCTATAAATTCCAGTTCAGACTCATAAAACACATGCAATGATACCAAATGCAGGAAGATCACAGGCCAGTGGGTGAAAAGCCTTGTGGATCCAGTGGCAGTAGAGGCATCTCGGTGCTGGCAGGGGTTTCCACGTGGCTCCTTTAGCTCCAGGGCGCTAGTGTAGCTACTTGTGTCTTGTCAGCAAGTGTGTCTGGCAGGGAGTGCGCCTGTGTCTGCCTCCAGTGAGCTATTTGTGTCCTTAGGTCATCAAGCTGTGACCTAATGACAGGCTAACTTCCACCCCTTCACTCTTAAATCTCAAATTGGCAACATTACCACAGATGCTTTCTTGATTTAAACTTACTTCCTGATATGTTTTTTTTTGGGGGGGGGGCATCACTGCTCTCCGGTGGTGGGAGTAGGAGGCCCAGCCTCACTGCTAAAATTGAACCTCTGTCCCAGTGGACCGCAGTCCCGCGCACAACCACTACGCCACCAGGGCTCAGCCCTTACTTCCTGATATGAAGTTTTGTCTTACACATACAAGGGTGTCACGTCACTGGTTTTGTTTCACTAGATAACCCAGCATGATACACAATTGTAGGCGTATATCCATTCTTTTTGAAAGCAGGTGTGGTAGTTACATAATCTGGTGTCAATTTGAGAGGATTATGAGTGAAGGGGTGGAGTCTGGCCTGTCACTCAAAATATAACCAATGAGGCCTCTGGGTGGGCATGACCTTCTCCTAAGGGTTCTGGGAACTCCTGTATTTCCTCCTTGGAGGCAGGGGACACATTCTTTCTCTGCTCACTCCCTTAGAGGACACTCTACTGAAAAGACACATGGCACTTCTCCGATAGACCCCGTGCCTTGTGGAGCCAGAGAAGCCATGTAGAGACCCCTGTCAGCACTGAGATACTTCTTGTGGCAGTCACCTAATGTGGTGTCAACTTGAGGATTAATAGCGTAGGGGTGAAGTCTAGCCTGTTAATATGTAGATAGCCAATGAGACCTCTGTGTGGGCATGGCTTTCTCTTGGGAAATCCGGCCCTATTTCCCTCTGGGAGGTGAGAGACTCACTTCTCAGTCCCTTGGAGATGTTCTACTGACAAGACGCAAGGCTGACTCCCTGTGAGACATCATGAGGAAAAGCCACATGGGCTTACCCTGATGAAACCAGACCTCTGAAGCCGGAAAAGCCATGTAAAGACTTCTGCCAGCGCTGAGATGCTTGAGAAGTCACAGCAACACTGGATCTTAAGACTTTCTTACTCCCTGGCCTGTGATTGTCCTGCATTTGATGTCACTGCATGTGCCTCGTGAATCTGAAGAAGACTTTACAGAGTAGGATCGGACAAATGGGCTAATATCAGACTTGTGGGCTTGGACTGGACTGGGTTGGGATTCTTTCTCAATGTTCTATTTCTCTTGAATATAAACCCCTCCCTAATATACATATGTGCACTTATGAATTTGTTTCTCTAAGTCTACCCAGATGAACACACTTCTACTGCCACTGGGTCCAAAAGACTCTGCACTCCCTGGTCTGTGGTCGTCCTGCATTCTGAGTCACTGCGTGCCCCTCTTGAATCTGAGGAGGACTTTAGAGATTGGTATCGGACATGGGGGCTAATATTGGGCTTACGGGTTTGATCTGGACTGGGCTGGGATGTTTTCTCAATATTTTTTACATTCATAAATGCATCGAGAGTTCTTTATATGTACAATGTATGTTTACACCTTGTGTAACTGCCTGAGTCTATATTGTACAACACAACACAATTTTTTTCCCACACAATCAACTATGTACATTTTCCTCATGACCTGAGTTGACTCTGATGACTTGCACTGACTGGAATGAACCAGGGATGCATAGTCCGGGCAGTAGCTGCTGACAGCCAGCTTTAAGCACACTTTCAAACGATCATCAGTCATGGTGGAATGGTACTTGGACTAAATGATCTTTATGTGGGAAAAGACTGACTCACATCAATAAGGGGAGCCGAATAATGCAGTCAAGGAGGTGGCATATTTTCTCATGTTTGGGTCCTTTCCCTCTGCAAGGAAGTTCCAGAACTGTTCACATGCTCTGAACTTCAGCTGCATGTCAGCTTGTAGGGTAAAAATCTCCCATTCCGTATAAAAATGATACATTTTTGTCTTCTTACTTGCTCCAGCTCCCCCACTTATTTTAATACCCTTTCTTATGTTGAAGAGAAAAAAACAGGGTCTAAAAACTGGCGATAGGGCTGAGCCCCGGTGGCGTAGTGGTTGTGCGCAGGACTGCGGCCCACTGGGACAGAGGTTCAATTCCAGCAGTGGGGCTGGGCCTCCTACTCCCACCGCCAGAGAGCAGTGATGCCCACCCCCAAAACAAAAAAACAAAACTGGCGATAATGTAGCTCGTCCGTTTTGCTGCACTTAGCGCAGTTGTTTGTGCCTGCGTTTGACACCTAAGATTGCGTCTGATTGGCTGCGCTGTACATCAGTTAAGTGACGGGATTGATGATAGGCTTGTGTCTATTTTTTTAATGCCATGCGATCTCCCCTTACTACATTTGCGAGTGACTAGCAGACCGCGATCGACGTATGGAGCACCCCCGCCCTAGGGTTTCCAAGGCTGTAACTCTGGCGAGAAGGACTGCTGCATCTTTCTCCTGCCCCGCTGCTGGTGGGCGCAAACTGTCCGCCTGGTGAGCAGGCCAGCACTTAACTTCCAGTGCCACCCAGGAAACCCCCGAGGAACATTTCTCCTCTGTGCCCGTCGGAGCTCCAGGAACCGGGTTGACCAGGCGGCAACTTACGACAGTCTGGTGAATGGTTACAACAGCTTTGTTTGGCGTGATGCAAAAGCGTGGGCGTCACAGTGTAGACTGCACGGCATTCTAAGGGCATGCCTTGAGCTGTGCCCTTCAAAATGGCAGATTTTGTGTTCTGCATATTTTATCATAATACAATTAAAAAGTAGACCTCTGCAATCCAGTACAAGACATCAGAGCACGTTGTGACGTCAGAGCAGATGCCTGGGGTGTCCAGCAGCGTCTAGCAGGTTATGTGTGTAGGGTGTCCTGGAATAATGTATCAGGCGTGGTCAAGACTGTTTACTGAGGCGAGGGATTGCTGGTAAATATGGGTAACTTCGTTTTCATCACATAAACTTTTGTACCAAATCGTTTTTAACATGTTCACACATCTATATATTAACATTCACACGTCTATATATATATATATATATTTAATGAAATTGCAGTGGAAGCAAAAAGATGTCTGCATAACAAACACCCAACTGAGCATCATTAACAAAACACGTCCGGGTTCTGGTTGAAAAAGCGTCCACAGGCTTTGGATGGCAGAAGCAGCGGTGTTGGTGTGTGTGCACGCTCTCCATCTGTTGAATAGGCCTTTTGTGGGGGGTAGCTGTGGCAGTCAACTAATCTGGGGTCAGTTTGAGGGTTAACCGTGTAGATGTGAGGCTAGCCTGTCAATCAGGAGCGAGCCAATGAGACTGCGGAGTGGGCGTGACTTTCTCCTGAGAATTCTGGGAAATGTGGGAATTCCTTCTTGGAGGCAGGAGGCACTATCTCTCAGCTCACTCCCATTGCAGCTGCAAGACATACGGAAGCATGCTGAACCCTGGAAACTGGAGGAACCCCCGGGAGACCCCTGCCAGTGCTGAGATGCTTCTGCCGCCACTGGATGCACAAGATTCTGCACCCACTGGCCTGTGATTGGCCTGGTGTCATTGCATGTGATTTATGAGTCTGAAGAGGACTTATAGATTGTTATTGGACATATGGGCTGATAATGAACTTATGACCTTGGACAGGACGGGACTGGGATGCTTTCTCGACGTTCAATTGTTCTTGTATATAAACCTCTTTCTTATACACATGTGTGTGTTTGTGAATTTGTTTCTCTAGTCTACCCGGACTAACACAGTAGCGTACACAGAGATGGGTTGATTTTGTTTTTTGGGGCATCACTCCCCTCTGGTGGGAGTAGGAGGCCCAGCCTTGCTCCTGGAGAGCTGCTGCTGGATTTGAACTGCCAACCCCATGGGCCGCAGCCCTGTACACAACCACTATGCCATCAGGGCTCAGTCCGATGGGTTGATTTTATATGGCCTTTCTAGCCATGGTTTTGTAACTCTTACCAAAAAGATTAGATGGTATTGTGTAAATAAAGTTCTTAATGTTCTTGGGGGTTGGGATGGGGGAAATGCAAATAAGGTCTATGGGACCCTAATCAGGGGATTGGCCAGTTTCCTATCCTGGGCGTTAAATGAATCACCCCAGAGACAAGGATAGGGGGCCGTGTGGCCATTGCAGTGGCCACCTCAACAGTAGTGGGGGGATGGGTTATATTGGAATTGGTTAAATGGCTGGAGCATGAAGTGGAGGAGGCTTTTCTGACCTCTGCCCCCTAGGAGCCCACCTTGGCTTCTTGCTCTTGTTTCTGCTTCTCGCTCATGGAGATGTCGGTGCCCCTGCCCTTTGTACAGGGGACTTCTAGCTCTAGCCTGAGTGCTTCCCCCACCCCACCCCACCCCCGTCCCGAGTTTGGCAGGAGTCCCTTTTAATATCATTTTTCAGATATTAAGATATGGGAGATTGAGGTAAATTAAGATATGGGATGTCTCTGCTCAATCTGTCATCTTTCAATAAAAATTCTATCATTTTATTTAACCTCTGTATCTCTCATACATGGAAAAAAATAGACTCATCATGTTTTAAAGGCCTTTTTCTCCCAAAGGGATTGAGACATAAATAACACATAAACTCCCCTTATTTAAAAGGTGCCACTCGATTCGTTTTGCCAGCCTTTCCTGTGGGACTCCTGAGACCTTCCTGAGGCTACAGCTGCCAGTTCCCCTGTCGCTTCTGCCTGCAGAAAGGAAGACAGAGCCCAGCCCCAGCCTTGGGATTCTGTCCAAGTCGACAAGATTAGCTCCCATTCAGCGTTTCCCTGCCCTGTTTCCCGTCTCCTGAGCTCCATTCTCCTGGAGAGCAGGAGACGCGTCGCCAACGGAGAGACGATCAAGATTTTTTGCCTGGCCCCTGGTTGCTGCATCAGAGTCAATTTAGATATCTATTGTAGAGGAGAGAGAGTATTGATGTCTAAAAATATCTCTCGACTCAAATGATTAATTTTAAAGATGAAATTTGACATGAATTTAAAAAAGCATAAAAGGTAAATTAGTGGTTGCAACTCATGGTAAAAGAGTCACTGTACGAAATAAGCAGGTCCCAGCTGTGATTCCTCTTACGGCTCCCCTACACACAGTCTGCGAACCACAATCCTTGGCCTGACTTTCATCGCTTTGCTAGAGGTTATGGACTGGGTAAAACCCCTTGACCAGCAGACTGCTTATCTGGTCCAACCTAGTCTTTGTGCACAAAATGAGAGAGGTCTTTTATCCAGAGCATTCGGGGGCCTGGGGTTACATACGGGTTGGGCTGCTAGTTTCAAGTGCTGTGGTTTAAAACCACCAGCCTCTCTGCTTCAGAACGGTGGAGATTTTCTACTCCTACAGCCTTAGAAGCTCCCAGGACGGGGGCTCTGTGAACCAGGACCAACTGGATGGCTGTGAATTTTCCTTTGATGATTACATGGATGCCCTTGAGGCTGGGAGTTCAAGACCCGGGGACCTGTGAGCTGACCCGAGTGGGAACGAATCCAGAAACAAGAATGTGTCGCAGGAGGAAGACAAGAGCCATGCTCTCTGGCTTCAGGGTCTGCAGGTCAGCATGGAGTAGAGGAGGTTGTAACCCTCAGGAGATGCCTGTGGGTCCTGTAGCTTCGAGTGTGGGGTTGGCCAGTGAACATCACCTGAGGAGCGTGGGTGGGGCCTTGCTGCCTGTTTGAGCTCACGATCCAGGCCCCACCACTTCTAGACCGTCTTAGTCTGCATTCTAGTCACACCTGATGACTGCAGATGGGGTGAGGGTGCCCAGAGATGGCCGCCTTGAGCTGGTGGTCTCGAGGTCCAAGTGCTGGGAGAGGGTGTGGCCTTGTGCCCTGGTCTCTCTTCCTGCCCTCACCTCGATAGAGGAGTCCGGGGGTATTGGCCAGCACCTAAATCAGGGGAGGGCCTCTGTTGCCTCTTTAACCTTCACACTTTGGCCACCACCCCACCTCTGTGCAGGCCTCCCTCTCTCCCCAATAGGTCAGGCCAGATCTTTGCCCAGGACCAGACTGATGATTGTACAAACAAATTTGACTGAGGCAAAGATCCCCTGCTTGGAGATCCCCACTTTCCCCATGGGTTCAAGAGATAATTAGAGCTGCCAGAGAGCCCCCTCCATACAGGGTGGATGCGTCCTCAGATTTGTGCTTGAGGTTTGGAATAGCGCTAAACACACGGCTTGTGGAGTTGACTCCTGGCCACTGCTCATTCTGCCCATGTCGACTTCTGCACCTCCTTGCACACACCAGTCCACTCAAGGGTTTCCTGTTCCATATTCAGGAACAGCCCTCTTTTCACCTGCCCACCCCTCACCGGTCCCCAGCCAATTTAACTAATGCACTTGGGGTGGGGAGGGGAGCTTTCTGCATGACCTCTGACTTTCGTTATTCTTCCCAGAGCTGTTTTCTGTTTGCGATGTGATCGCTGTTCCATTCGAGCTTTTCTCCGGGGGTGTTCGGCTTAGCTCCCCAGAAGGAGCCATGAAGGTGGAGAAGGGGCTGCCCGAGCACATGGCCCATGAAGGATGAGTGTATATTGCCCAGGTCCCTGGCCCAGCCCAGCACACAGTAGGTCTGCAGAGCAGTGACACAGAGAAGGAAGGGAAGATAAGACTGCTGTTTCACGGCTGAAAGCCTGGCTTGTGGCCAGCTCCGCTGCTCACTACCAGTGAGACTATGGGCATGTGTGTTAGCTTGGCTGGCCCAGGGAAGCAGAACGAGGGATACTCATGTACGTATGAGAAAGAGCTTTATAAACAGGAAGTTATTGAAGGAAAAAGAAGTTATTTTATAGAAAGTCCAACTCAAGTCCACAAGTCCGCCGCTAGCCGGGGGTCCTTTGCCCACTCACAGTGCTGCAGGCTGGTGATGCAGACGGGGGAAGCAGGGCGTGTGGAGATCACAGGCCGGTGGGTGCGGAGTCAGGTGGACCCAAAGCCAGTGCAGATGTGGCAGGGCTCCCGGGTTGGCTCACAGGGTGGGCAGTCCCTGTGGGGCTGCCCCTGGAGGCAGAGAGAGAGACCTGCCAGGATGAAGGCAGGAGAGAGGGAGAAGTCTCAGTCTCTCTCTCTCTCTCTCTCTCTCTCTCTCTCTCTCTCTCTCTCTCTCTCTCTGAGAAAGGTCACACTCCCCAAGAGGCATCCCTGACAGACAGGTTGGATTCCACTCTCACCTCCACACAGGTTCTCTCAAACCACCTAAACCAAACCCACTACCACCCAGTGGACCCCAACGCCCAGGGATCCGGCAGGACAGGGCAGGAGGGCTCTGTGAGCTGCCGAGACTCTTTTTACTCTACAGGAGTAGAAAGCCCTGTCTTCCTCCCAAGGAGCAGTTTCAAACCGCTGACCTTGAAGGGAGCAGCCCAGTACCTCACCACCATGCTACCAGGGCTCCTTCGAGCTCACACGAGACCACCAGCATTATGCACAGGAGGCTCCTGGAACAGTGCAGGCTAGTGGCTGGCTGGTCACCTGCCAAGTGCAACTGGCCCACTTTCCCATGCACATGTCAGACCTGTCCTGTGGCTTGACAGAGGTCAGAGCCATCTAATGTGCCTTTTTCCCCATCTTCAGGAAGGAGTTAATGGACAGTATTTCCTCGGTATTCTTTTCTTTCTTCTTTTTGAATCATCTTATTGGGGACTCATACAACTCTTATATTCATTCATTCATCCATCCATCCATCCATTACATGCAAAGCACATTTGTACATTTATTGCCCTCATCATTCTCAAAACATTTGCTTTCTACTTAAGCCCTTGGTATCAGCTCCTCATATTTCCCCTCCCTCCCTGCTCCCTCGTCCGTTATACACCCTTATAAACCATTATAATTTTGTTGTACCCTTGGTATTCTTTTCATTGCTCACACATCTTTCCTTAAAGACAGGTGTCTGTCTCAGAGTGCAGGGGAGGTGGCACCCGGCATAGCACGTGGTCATAACCCATCTATTGGTCCCCATCTGCATGCGTCTGTCTGCGGGTGCCTGTCTCCGAGGCACCAGCCTGGCAGAACCCTTCCGCCGCCATGTGTGAGCTTTGTGCTCCCTTGACCACCCCCACGCCCTGCTGAGGGCTGCAGCAGCAGGGCCTGCCCCTCGGGAATGCCCGGTGGCCTGGCCAGTGCCACACAGGCAGCAGGCTGCTGTCTCTGGGTCATTCCTGAAGTTCTCAGAGCCCGGAGTCAGAAGATTCCGAATCTGAGCCCTGACTCTGCATCTCCAGGCTTGCCGGAGCCTCAGTTTCCCCACATGGACATGGGACAAACAGCAGGGCCGGCCTAACTGCCACGGGGTGATGATGCTTCTGCAGAGCGGAGATAAACCCTCAGTGGATGCGTCCATTGAGGCTGCACAGAAACGTGGCCAAACCTCACCAAGCACAACCCCTCCCCAGACTTGACATTGTTTGCTGCTATCTCTCCCACTCCCTGTTTCTCTCCCTTTCCTGGATCCTGGAGTAGACCTTGACCTACAGCCGGCAGGGTAACTCCTTCAGCAATCTGATCCTTTCTGTACAGCCAGTCCAGCCAGAGCTAAGAATGGCTTTTGCATTTTTCAAAGGTTCTAAAACAGCAGCAGCAGTAGCAGATGATGCCACAGAGATCAAATGTGGCCCGTTAAGTCTAAAATAGTTACTGCCTGGACGTTTGCAGAAAGAACCGGCCAACACCACGTGTGGATGACTGCATTGCAACAACTGCTTCCCCGGTGCCGGCAAACTCAAGAATCTCCCTGGAAAAGAAGAAAGCAAGTAGACCACGTCAGTCAATCACATACAGGTAATTTATTCATGATATGCGCCCCATGGCACACGTATACAAGCAGTCCATTTTCCTTTCCTTTCCTCCGATAACTTAGAAGGGAAGGAGTAGGCAGGACAAGGGTGAATTAAAGTCTGGTCATGGATTAGACAGAATCCAACCATGAGCTGAGACTATTCTGGCTGTGGACTAGTTTGTGTCGGGGCGATGGTGGGGGGGTGGAGAGGAAGCAACCAAGTTCTGTGACGTGTGCTCAAACAAAACTGGGAGGTCCTGCCTGTGGATTGGATGTGGGGGAGAGAGAGAGAAAGGCAGGTATGCAGGATGGAACCCTGGGTTCGGGCCCACGCAAGTGGAAGGAGGGTGGTTGGGCTGTGGGGATCAATAGGGGAGGATTCAGGTAGGGATGGTGGGGATGGACATTAGGGGGTTGAGCCTGAAGCTAGCCTCATTCTCAAGGCTTTCATTGATAGGAAATCTCAGCATCCGATGAAAACTCCTGGCAAAAGGCTCTCAAAGACCTCCTTTCACCCTACAGCCCAGTCCACTTTCCCCAGCTCCTTCCAAGCCCTCTTGTGATAGATAGGCCTGTTGTGCCAACATGACCAAAGAAGATAGGTAGGTCTGTTGTGACAACATGGTCAATGAACACACATAAGATCAACTGAAGGGCGGAGATAGAAATGGCTCGGCGAACCCCCCCCCCCTTACCCTCTTGCTCTTGGATCTTCCGACGAGCCGGCTGCCTTGTTCGTCCTGTGCCTCAATCTCCAAGCGACACTACCCGTGGGACACCTAATCCGTGGACTGTGTTGCTGTGACTTGAGGTTCCTTCAAGCCCTGCTTTGCCATGCTCCTGAAATATACATCTTGTGAGTTGGGGACGGTTGGACTCTGTCATCTGGCTGATGTTGGTGACCTGCTTTTCTGTTTGCTGCATGTGGCCATATAGCTTGAATTGCTCTCCAGAGGACTACCTGGTGGCCCTCAAGACTCCAAGGACTGCCAGTCTACTAGCTTTCTCACGCAAGTGAGTTGTACTGAGCCATTTGACCTGCTTAACAGATCAGTTAACTATTTACCTTTTTTTGGGGGGTGGGGTGGGGTGGGCATCACTGCTCTCCGGTGGTGGGAGTAGGAGGCCCAGCCCCACTGCTGGAATTGAACCTCCGTCCCAGTGGGCCGCAGTCCCGCGCACAACCACTACGCCACCGGGGCTCAGCCCAACTATTTACCTCTTATTTTATATATCTATCTATATAAATAGATGGCAAAATCAGCCATCTCGTCCCCACCACCTCTGGGTATGTATTCTGATCCACGAGGTATTTTCACAGACTGCTAACCTCAAGGTTGGCGGTTTGAGACCACCAGCTGCTCTGTGGGAGAAAGATGAGGCTTTCTACTCCCTCGAAAGGCAGTTCTGCCTTGTCCCATAAAGTCAACTCCCTACGGCTTTGAGTCTGGAGGCTGGTGGCGATTTTAGGTCAACTACAGGCTTTCTACACAAGACCTCTTTATAGTGTTCAAGAGTCAAGGTGCCACTTTCAGGACAAAGGAATCCCCTAACCCAAGTCATGGTATTTTCAGTCACCTCATATGCCAGTGAAGGAGAAAGACCTGATGCACTCGAATGATGGTGCTGACAAAGAATATTGAGGGTGTCATAGACCGTCAGGAGAACGAACCGGTCTCTCCTGGAAGAAGGGCCACCAGCGTGCTCCTTAGAGGGGCGAATGGTGGGGGCCTTGTCTCGCCAGCTTTGGACGTCTTAACGGGAGAGCTCAGTCCCTGGAAAAGGTCTTCGTGCTGCGGTAAAGTGGAGGGGCAGCACACGAGAGGAAGACCCTTGATGAGATGGACATGACGTTGGTGGACTCCAACAGCAAGTGTGCGGAGGCGGCAGAACAGAACAGTCTCTGTCCGTGCTCCTTGAGGCTGCTCCGAGACGGAACCCACAGGATGGTGCCTAAGCACAAGATAGGCCTGCTGTCTCTCCAGAGAAGAGAGAGCTGGTGCCTGGGTTACTCTTTGTTTTGCTTTGTGCTGGTAATTTTAAGTTGGATATATATATTTTTTTATCTTTGGTTAGGCTGAGGGTGTGGGTTTGTGCTGTTCTAATTGTTATAGGTAATTGGTATGTTTGGGGGCATTGAGATCTATGTGGAACGAGTCAGAATCCTATTATATAGGATTTGTGTCTGGCTTTTTGGGCCCCCGAGCGATTTCTTCCATTCCAGCCACTGTGCGTGGTGTGTCAATATGGGGGCGGAAAGACAAAGCCAGCCATCCCCCTCAACGTCGAATGTCAATTCAGGAAACACAGGCCCGGGGGTGGTTGCTAGGCACCCCCAGTCGGTTCTGACCCATCGTAACCCTGGGAACAAGGGAACGAAACGCTTCCCAGTGCTGCGCCACCCTCACGATCGTTCCTCTACTGGAGGCCATTGTTGCAGCCACTGTGTCCGTCATCTCCGGGAGGGCCTTCCCCTCCGCATCGCCCCTCGACGCCACCAAACATGATGTTCTTCTCTGGGGACTGGTCTCTCCCGACAGCATGTCCAGATAGGGCAGGCAAAGGCTCGCCGTCTTTGTCTCTGAGGAGCATTATGGGTACGCTTCTTCCAAGACAGAGTGATGTGTCCTTTGAGCGGTCTGTGGTCCTTCCAATATTCTCTCCGACACCACAATTCAAATGCATCCGTTCTTCTCCAGTCTTCCTCATTCAATGTGTCACTTTCACACGCATATGAAGCAATGGAAAATACCATCGTTTGGGTCAGGCTCATCTTAGAACTCAAAGTATCATCCTTGAATTTCAGTACTCTCAAGAGAGCTGGTGCAGCAGATTTACCCAACGCAATCGCTTCACTGCTGCTTCCCTGAGCCTTGCTTGCAGATAAAAGCAAGACACAACCCTTGACAATTTCACCCTGTTCTCCATTTGTCATGATGTCACCTGTTGGTTCAGTTGTGAGGACGTTGGTCTTCACATGGGGCTGTAATCCACACTGACGGCTGCATTCCTTGACCTCCATCAACAGGCGCTTCAGTCTTCTGGCTTTCAGCAAGATTGTGTTTTCTGCCTATCTCAGGTGCTTAATAAGCCTTCCTCCAATCCTGATGCCACACTTTTTTTCAAATACGCCCGCTGGCTTCTCTGATGATTTGCTCAGCATACAGACGGAATAAATAGGTTGAGAGGATATAACCCTTTGCCGGCCCATCTTTCCTGATTTTAAACCATACAGTCTGTCCACATCCCATTTGCACCACTGCCTCTTGGCCCATGTACAAGTTCCACTTGACCACAGTCAAGTGTCCTGGAATTCCCAATTTTGTCAATGTGATCCATAGTTTGTTATGAGCCGCACGGTTGAACGCTATTGCATAATCAATGAAACAAGGGCAGTTAGAGATACTAATAGATATTATTCCCTTTAAAAGAAATGAATACCGACAACATCTAGCAGAGAATATAATAATACACGGGTAACAGCATAACCTTTCACATTTATGTCCTCCGTGGCATTTCAGTTTTATATAAGAAATGCTGTTCTGGTTGTGTGCTGTCACATTGGTTCTAGTCCACAGGCACTCAATACACGCTAGAACAAAATAGTTCCTGGCCTGAGTCAGTCCAGCAAATGTTGATATGCTCGAAACCCTTGGTGCAGCCACTCTGTCAATTCATCTCATCAAAGGCGTTCCTCTTTTCAGCTGACTCTGCATGTCACCAAGCATGATGTCCCTTGCTAGGGAAGAGTCCTTCCTATACTGTGGTTTGTCCATGTGATATCTTGATGGATTGTGACAGTTTTCTAGCCACTTCCAAATTATTTCGGTTGATTTAGTTGAGTTTCTGTCCCTTGCAACTTAGAGCCCTGATGACCACATAGATACTTGTGTAGAAGCCGAGTTTTTCCAGCACATTTTTTCCTCAAGGATTTTATTGGGGCCTCTTACAGCCCTGATAACATTCCATTCATCATTTGTATCAAGCATATTTGTTCACATGTTGCCATTTTCATTTCCAAATATTTTCTACTTGAGTCCTTGGTATAAGCTCCTCTTTCCCCCTCCTTTTTAAATTATAAATCATTTTATTGGGGTTCCAGCACATTTTTTAAAACTAATTTTGTTTTTGTTTTGTTTTGTTTTGGGGGGGGGCATCACTGCCCTCTGGTGGGCGTGGGAGGCCCAGCCTTGTTCTTGGAGAGCTGCTGCTGGATATGAACCACCAACCCTGTGGGCCGCAGTCCCACACTCAACCACTATGCCACCGGGGCTCAGCCCTCCAGCACATTTTTAATGCCATTTTTGTGGTAAAGTTAGGTGACTCGGCTGATATTCGGGTTGGCTTATACTCCAGTATATACGGTAGATTCCCACCACCTTCAGGCTTCAGCACATGCAAGGTTGAGGAAGACACTGGAAAGTCAAAAAAGGGGAGCAGAGGCTCTTGTCTGTCTCAGGACTACCAGCGTCCCTCAGATACCAGCCCCTTCCCCCTGCCCCACTGTAGGACAAGCTTCCACCTCACTTCCTAGTGTGACTTCATAGACCCCGGGGGTTCCGAAGTCTCTTGCCGCGCCAGAGCGTTCATTCTAAAGGATCTTCCAGCTTCTTCCAGATGGTGTGCAGACTGTGGCGAAGATGAGAGGAGCAGCGACCCTCTTCTTTGCTGTCTTCTTTGACTGTTCACAAGGCGCAGAGCTCTATCCTCCTTACCTGGATGAAGACACCATGACAGGTATGTTCTCTGACAGGTAGAGGAGTGGGAGACCTGCGGAGAGTCTACCTCGGGAGGGAGCAGTGTTTTCCTCCCACGGGTTCTGGTTCGATGAACAGGGAACTTCACCCCACCGCTTCCTTCTTGAGGGAGTTGTGGTGGCGTGGCCCATGCGCTTAGGACTCATAGCTGCAAGGTGAGTGGTTCAAACCCAACAGTTGGTCCACAGGAAAGAGCAGAAGCTGTCTGTCCCCCCAAGATTTCTTGTAGGGTCACTGTGAGTTGGAATTAACTTTATGGTGATGTGTTTGCTTGCTGTTTACATTCTGTACCTCACCTAATCTTTCATTGGGGGCTGTCATGTCTTGGGAGAAGTTTGCCTTACTTCATAAAAATCCAGAGCTCCTGGGTGTGTAAAAGTGGCCTGCATACAATTGATGTTGTTATGGATTGTGATGGGAGTTGTATGGGCCCCCAATAAAATGATTCATTAAAAAAAGGTGGGGAGGGGAAAGGGGAATTTATTTATTTATTTATTTTTTAAGAGGAGCTTGTACTAAGGGCTCAAGTGGAAAATATTTGGAAATATGTGGCAACATGTGTGCAAATGTGCTTGATACGAATGATGTACTGAATGTTGTAGTAGCTGTAAGAGCCCCCAATAATATTATTTTTTAAAAAATCCAGAGCTCCATAAAAGGATAGTGTACATGTACATTTTAATATTTCACTATAGTCATTTGAACCATATGCAAAAGACTCCCTCCTAATCATTACTAATCATGCCAATCTTGTTTCTTTTATTCCCCAACACTCATGACACTTGTATTTAGATATACTTTGCATACAATAAAATCAACTCTTTAAAAGTGCATCATGGGCTGAGCCCCGGTGGCGTAGTGGTTGTGTGCGAGACTGCGGCCCACTGGGATGGAGGTTCAATTCCAGCTCACAGGAGCAAAGGCTAGGCCTCCTACTCCCACCACCAGAGGGCAGTGATGCCTAAAAAAAAAACACCTGAAAACTAAAAAAAAAAAAAAAAAAAGTGCTACATTAGTTGGGTTCTATGGTCACAGAACTGTGAATCATTACTATTTAAAAATAGAACATATATTACTGTTAGAATGTTTAGAATGATTATACCTTTTGTTGTTGCTTCCTTATCCCTAATTGTTGATTTTGGTATATGGTCTATTTTATTTTATATCCTTGTGGCTGTACCTTTTATTTTTGTTCGGTGACTGTGTGGAATATAGTTTTCCATTTTTTAATGTTCAGTTTGCTTGTGTTCTTATGTCTAACATGTATTTCTTTGACAGTAAACTGGGTCATTTTTAATCCATACTGCCCTCCTCTTTTTCTGCCATCTTCTTTTTCTTTGTTTAAAATCATTTTTGGGGGGGCGCATGCAGCTCTTCTCACAATCCATCTATCCATCCATTGTATCAAGCACACTGGTATATTTGTTGCCATCATCATTTTCAATTTTTTTTCTTTCTACTCGAGTCCTAGGTATCAGCTCCTCATGTTTTCCCCCTCCCTCCCCTCATGAACCCTTGATAACTTATAAAGTATTATTATTTTTTCAGGTCGTACACTGACCAATGTCTCTCTTCACCCACTTTTCTCTTGTCCGTCGCCCTGGGAGTGCGTCTCTCTGCCATTTGCATGGGGCATTTAGTTCATTTCCATTTAAGGATATTGATGAACATAAAGTGTGCTGGGGACCCAGGCCAGCTGCCATAAAACCCTGGGGCACTGAATTCGGAATCTTTGAGGGGCACAGCACACTTCAGAGGCAGCACCAGGGAGATCCCGTGCAGAAACTCCACAAGGTGAACTGCACGCTCCCTCAAACACACCTGACACCTGAGGACTTCAGAGTGAGCATTCACGGTGTTTCAAGAAGCAGAAGAGCGCTGTAGCGAGACTGTTGAACTGTTGGTAGGCCAACAGTCATTGACTTACTACAACAACACCCTATACTGCTACATTAAGATATATATCATTCTAGAAAACCTGTGTCTGATTTTCTCAGTGAATATTATTGTAAATTTTCCCTGACAACCAACTCCCATTGCTTGTATAAATACCATCCAGTCACGAAAGGTTTTATTCTGTCCAAGTGAATAATTCAGGTATGGCGATGTTGAATTAGCCTACATTGGTCCAATATCCCTCTCTCAACAGTGTTTAAAAAAAATTAGTCCCAGGGGTTGAGCAGTGACAGTAGTGACAGAAGATCTTTATGCACTAGGGAATTGGTCGATAAGACACTCTACCATCAATTAACAAGGAGGCTGTGAAAGGGAGCCAAAGGCAGATTAAAAATATATATATATCAAGGAATGGGTTTGGGGCTCACACTAAGTCTTAGCTCCAATTAAAGAGCAATTGTTCTTTTTTTTTTTTTTTTTTTTGAGCAATTGTTCTTCTATCATGGCCCTTCAATACTCGCCTTCAGGAAGGAAACCAAGAAGAGATGGGTACTAATAGCAAAGGTGTTGAAGAAATCAGACAGTGCCCACTTACCAGATAAAACATCAATGGGGCCTGAAGGCTTGTTTCCAAACAAACATCCATTTACGTTATCAACTAAGTCCCTGTGGCAGTCACCTAATCTGGTGTCAGTCTGAGGATGAAGAGGGTAGGGCTGGCGTCTAGCCTGTCAATCTGGAGATAGCCAATGAGACCTCTGTGTGGGCGTGGCCGTCTCCTGAGAATGCTGGGGAATCTGGTAATTCCTTCTTGGAGGCGGAGACTCTTCCTTTCTTGGTTCACTTCCTTGAAGACTTTCTACTGACAAGACTCCCTTGAAGACTCTCTACTGACAAGGTTTACTTCCTGCGAGACATCCCTGAGGAGAAGCCACATGGAGCTACTCTAGTGCCTGGAGTCGGACAAGCCACAAGGATGAAGCCAGGCCTCTTGAAGCCAGAGGAGCCCCTGGGAGACCCCTGCCAGCCCTGAGATGTTTACAGTGCCACTGATCTAAAGGCATTCTACCCATCTGCTTATGATCGCCTTGCATTCACCATCATTGTATGTGTGTCTTGAGTCTGAAGAAGACTTTATAGACTGGTCTCGAACATGTGGGCTGGTATCAGATTTGTTAGAATGCGTTCTTAATGTACAAGTACCTTTTCTCTACAGCTCTCTCTTAAACACTTATGTGTGTTTATGAATTTGTTCTTCTAGTCTACCCGGACTAACACAGTCCCTATGGAAGAAGCACACCAACATAAGTGACTGACGGATTATAAATTATATAATCTGCAGCTGAAGGAGGGGATAGTATCACAGACTAAATGGTGATTCTGATTTGCAGAATGCTATGGCTGACCAATGCAGTGGAAACCCAAGATAATTTGTGAGATCTACACGGGAAAGAAGCCTCCATAATTTCCCTTTCTCTAGAATAGAGGAAAGAGAAGAAACCAGTGGGGCAGTCATGTGCTTATGGTAATTTCATGATTGAGATGTAGGCCTGGAGTCTAGCCTGTTAATCTGGAGATAGTCATTGAGTATCCAATGAGGCCTCTCTGTGGGCATGGCTTTCTCCTGAGACTTGCGGGAAATCTCGTGATATTTCCCTCGTGGAGATGAGACGCTATCTCCCCAGTTGTCGGGAGTTAGTCTCAAAGACAACAAACTATGGACAAGACAAGATGGCAGCGTCCCAGGAGCTGAAGGAGCTGGAGGAGAAGCCATACGGCCTTACTCTGATGGAACCAGACCTCTGAAGCTGGAGAAGCCATGTGGAGAGGCCTGCCAGCGCCAGGATTCTGCACCCACTGACCTGTGACTTCGTGAGTCGGAAGGAGATTTTATAGACTGATATGGGGCATATGGGCTAATATCAGACTTACGACTTTTGACTGGACTGGGTTGGGATGCTTTCTCAATGTCCCATTCCTCTTGTATATAAACCTTTCCCTTATATCCATATGCATGTCTATGATTTTTTAAAAATATATATTTCTTAGGCATCACTGCCCTAGGGTGGTGGGAGTAGGAGGCCCAGCCTGTGCTCCTATAAACTGGAATTGAACCTTCATCCCAGTGGGCTGCAGTCCCGCGCACAACCACTACGCCACCGGGGCTCAGCCCCATGTCTATGATTTTGTTTCTCTAGTCTACCCAGGCTAACACAACCAGTTATGAAACTGAGAGTACAGGAGAGATGACTATAGGGTATCAAAATGATAAACCAGACTTGGATGACTAAAACCTTGTTAGTTGATCCCCTCTCTGAGGTATGGACCTGATCTGGTTTTCAACATTTTCTGTGTGTGTGTGTGTGTGTTTTGTGTTCATACTGGGGTTTATCTCACATATATCTTGTCAGTGGGGGGGGGTCACCCTCTTGAATTTTTGTTATATGTTTTTCTATTTTACAATCTGTGAGACCCAGGATTGATGAACCCATCGAGAAAGCTGATTGAAATGTGTTCCTGGGGGTATAGTAGGGGTGGGGGTGGTAATGGGGAGTTGACATCCAGGAGTTGAAGGAAGAAGAGAACATTTTGAAACAGATTGTGGTAGCAGGGCTGAGCCCCGGTGGCGTAGTGGTTGTGTGAGGGACTATGGCCCACTGGGTTGGCGGTTCAAATCTTGCAACAGCTCTCTAGGAGCAAGGTTGGGCTTCCCACTCCCACCAGAGGGCAATGATGCCCCCAAATGAAACAAAAATGAAACAGATTGTGGTAGCAATTGCACAGTACTGCTTGATGTAATTGAACTATGGAATATGATATCTGTACTAGCCCCCAGTAAAATAGTTTGGAAAAAATGAAAATAAAATTGTACCCCCCCCATCCCCCAAAAGAGACTATAGGAGAAGATTTATGCAAACAAATTGTTTTGCCTTAAAAAAAAATAAGGTGCCTGCCTTATTCATTTTATAGTGTTTTGTATCTTTTTAATTATTGTAAGTTAAAAAAAATAATTATTGTAAGTTTTCTGGTTTTGTTTTTATTTGGTTGCTTCCTTGTGATGAGCCTTTTTGCTATCTTTTTTCTTCTGCATATTTATTTTTGATGATTTTTTTAGTGGTTTCCATGTGTTCCGCCAGGAGGACCAGGGAAACAAATCCAGGGACACTCATATGTTTAAGAAAGAGCTTTATATTGAGAAGCAAAAAAAGCATCCCAGCCCCATCTGACTCAAGTTCCTGAGTCCATAGCTAATCCATAAATCCTGCTTTGAACACATGCAGCCAAGTGCAATGTGCAGAATGCAGGGAGCTCAGAGGCCGGAGGGTGCAGAGTCACATGGATCCGTGGTGAGTGGAGACAAACCAGGACACCAGCAGCGCTCAGGTGTCCAGCAGAGTCCCAGCAAGCAGGAAGGCAGAGTGGCAGAGAAAGAGCCATTCCCACTGTCTCAGACTCTTATGCCATCAAGGAGTCATCAGGCTGAGAGTTGGTTGACAGGTTTGACTCCAACCCTAGGCAGGGAAGTCTAGTTGACATAAAACCTTCTTACTACCGCACCTCTATGTTGCATCGCACAAGTTATAATCGCAACAATGTTTAACATGTGAACAACACTTGGTATATCACATTAACATAATCAGTTTTCATATGCTCTCTTTTCTCCCTTTCGGCCAGTGTCTCTTACAAAACTTTTTAATATTTAGTCTGTTTAGACTAACATACATAGGATATCCATGTGTACAACTTAAAAATGTAAGTCGCTAACCGTTGTTGAAGAAAGCAATGAGGATTATCCCCAGGCAAAAATGTCAGAGACCCTATTCACTATGGCAAAAAAATGTCTGGAGGAAAAAGACATGTCACAAGAAAGCCAAGAAAGTATGAGAATAGCAAGTTCATGGGAGTCTTAAACTGCCAATTATTGGACAGCATCAAAAGCAAGAGACTGGTACTGACTTCCAAATCCAAGACCTTGGAATAGCATTCCCCGGCAGCTTCTCACACCGGCGCGTGTTCGCTCTGAGTGCAAAGGAGGTTTCCAGTTCCTTTAAACGGTAGCCAGTGTGTTTAACATCGACACCAGTTCCCTTCGTGGGGTTACCAGATCACGTCATTTGGATGTGGTCCGTGAAGAATGTTGTACTTTGAAAAGATAGAACCCCAGATCCAGAGAGCCCGCAGTTAGAGTCTGAGGGCTGAATGGAAACTTGGTAAAAATGTATAATTGGCGACAGAATACTGGGAGGCTTTTCTAATTGGGGGCCTATAGCGCTAGTGTCTTAAGAATCCCGCTGGCATAGTGGCTGGTTACCCATGAGGCTTTCAAGTGTTTTTTTTAAAAAGATGTGGCCTAGAGCTGACTTTCGGTGTTCGTTCCAATTGGGGCTGGTGTGTACACCTGTGCGTGTAGGTTTTTCCCCTATTCAGATCCAGGGAAATTGTTTCTGGGCCTCTTAGTATTGTCACGGCGCTCTTGGACTCCAACGATGCTAATGTCAGATTTCTTGGTAGAATCTCCTATCGGGCTGAGCCCCGGTGGCATAGTGGTTGTGCGCGGGACTGCGGCCCACTGGGACGGAGGTTCAATTCCAGCAGTGGGGCTGGGCCTCCTACTCCCACCACCGGAGAGCAGTGATGCCCCCCCCCCCAAAAAAAAAAATCTCCTATCTTCTTTTTGTTTGCTTTTCTTTGTTCTTTTCCCTTGTCTCTCTGAGATGTGATGGCCTCAGCGGTTTCCTTTCTAGTTCATTACTGATACTCCGTCTGTTGGACTCTTATGTGTCGTCCTTATTTTTTCTCAGTGGCTTTATGCCTTCCCCAGTTCCCGTCGCTCGCTCTCCTCCCCCTTTTGACACCTGCAACGTCCTTATTGAGTCGTTCCTTCCATTCCCCCATTTGTTTCCTGATCTGGGCAAGTTTGTGTTCTCGGTGCTTTTAGCTTCCTTCAAAGTCTGCAGTACCAGACGGAAACTGACCGACTCTCCGTGAGTCTGGCCTCCGGGGGAAACATTTTCTCTTCCTCGTGTTTTCTTTGGATGGGTGCTTCTTCTCCTTTGATGTTGTTGTCGTTGTTACTATCTTTCGGAAAAACACGCCAACTATAATACAATGGTACTCTAGTGTTTGTGGGGCATTTTCGAGTGGCCAATTGCCTGCCCGTCAAAGAAAGGCAGGACCTGCATCCTCGGGCGGTGTGTCCCCGGGAGAAAGGAGTGGCGGCCCAGAGACCGACAGCGAAAGACTCAGCCTCAGGAAGCCCACAGGGACGTCCCACTCTCTCTCTCACCAGATTACACCAGTCACCGCCGACCCAGGAGCATTGACCTTGGGATCTTCCAAAAACAATGGTTCCAGAGGGCACCCTCATCCTTAGGGTTTTTGCGTATCTATTTTCACTGTTGTCTGGCTCCATGCTGGGTGTGCCGTCTCTGAATTCCAGCCCGCATGTGTGGCACGTGGGGCGCTGAGCTGAGGGCAGGCGCTGACACAGGCGCTGGGACTCCAACCGACTGGTCTCACTGTCTCGCCCTCGTGGCTGTTCCTTCGCAGGAGGTCCTGCTGTGGGCCGAGAGCATGCCATTTCCCCTTGGGTACCATCGGTCCAAAGGACTCCCCTGGTCCTGCTGCCCCGGCAGCCTCGCCTGGTCTCTCTCGAGCCCCAGTGAGATTTAACAGCATTCTCTTATAGGCAAAGTTTCCCTTCCTGCCCCCACCTCCCCTGGCCACCTTAAGAAGTGGTCCCGCAGCTTCCTCAGCTCAGCTCCCTTTCCCTCTTCCCTGTTTGGGGTGTCATCCAGGGGGTGCAATGAGGGAGGGCCCCCAAGGTTGGCAGGAGGCTCACAATGGCGGTGACATTCTGCTGTTCCTGTAGACAGCGTTTGGACGCCCCCAGACTCTCCAACACCGTACCTGCTGTCAGAGGTCTGCGCGCTCAGTCTGTTTGTATGTGGTTTTCAGGGGGTGAGGTGCAGGGGGAGTGAATGGGAGCACACATACACACACACACACACACACACACACACACACCTTGCTCTGCCACTCCCCAGAGTACGGCCACAGCGTTGTACACCTGTCACCCTGGAGCAAGCTCCTACCCCCTCAGGCTTCTTCCCTCCGCTCCTCTGAGCTCCCTCCCAGGAGAGACCCAGAGTATCGACGAGCACAAACAAGAAAGCAATGGATTTCCTCAAATTGTCCAAGGTTCTCCTTGTTGGCTTCATTCCTCACGGAGGGGGAGAGTTTCTCCGTGAACAGAGACGTCTCTGCACTAGGAGCGGCTCTCCTACCACCCACCCTCATCTCCCTCCCATGTTCTCCACGCCAAATTCCTCTCCACACCTTCCCTGGTCACAGCACCTCCCAGCCGCCCAGCCCCCCATTGTCTGTGTTGGTGCTGACACAGCCCCAGAGGACACACTGACCGACAGACAGACAGATGGGCTTCAGCAGCTGGACAGCCCCACCTTGCCTGACCTCGCTGACCCCTTATCATCCAAGCTTCCCAAACAGCACCAACTCAAGGGACATTGACACAGCTGTCAAGTTCACTGGGGCCGGGGCTGCCACAGCTGCAACGACATTGGGCCTGGGTTTGGGAGCCTCATCACCATTTATGCCAGGAACCCTTCTCTGAAGCAGCAGCTCTTCTCCTACCCTACTCTGGGCTCTGCCCTCTCGGAAGCCGAGGGGCCTGTTTGCCTGATGCTGGCCTTCCTCATCCTCTGCGCCACATGAAGGAGCGTCTCCACCTCCCATTGTTCTCTGTCCTGCGCCTCGTCTGGCCTGTCTATTCCTTTCCCTGCACTTCCCCGGGCAGCCTGGAGGAAGCCATTGGCTCAGGGTTTGACAGAGGGGAAACAAATAAATACTTTAGTAAGAAGGACCGAAAAAAGAGCCTTGATAATTTATAAATTATCATTATCTTGTCATATCATACGCCGTCCAATGTCTCCCTTCGCCCACTTCCCTGTTGCCCATACCCCAGGGAGGAGGTTGTATGTAGACCCTTGTAATTGGTTACCCCTTTCTACTCCACCTTCCCTCCACCTTCCTGGTATCCCCACTCTCCCCACTGGTCCTGAGGGACCATCTGTCCTGGTTTCCCCATGTTTCTGGTTCCTTTCTGTACCAGTGTACAACCTCTGGTCTAATTGGATGTGTAAGGTAGAATTCAGTTAATTTAGATAATTCAGATAATTAAATTTATAAATTATCAAAGGTCCATGAGGGAGGGGGCAGCTGAGAAGGAGTGAAAAAAGGAGGAGCTAATCCCAAGGATTTAAGTAGAAAGAAAGTGTTTTGAGAATGATGATGGCAGCAAATGTACAAATATACTTTGCATGCAATGGATGGATGAACAGATTGTGAGAAGTGTTGTATGAGCTTCCAATAAAATGATTAAAAAGAGAGAGAGAGAGAGAGAGAGAAGGGAAATGTCTGTCTGTCTGAGTTTGCTCCCCTCAAAACTCAGCAGTGAGTAGATCCACCCTTGGAACCAGGGGCATTCATGCCAGTTCACTGTAGATCTCAACAGAGATCAATGACAAAGGGAGGACACTGCTTGGGTTATGGATTCCATGGACAACTTCATCTCTCCTCCTCCCTCCTGCCCTCCTGTAGGTTGTCACTCCCTACCAGACAGTGCCCTCAGGACTTGAGTCTCCATACCACAGGCTGCTCAGGCTGGGTGGTCACCCAGTATTCCTCCCAAAATCCCATGCGAAGTCTGATCTAGTTAAGAGGAATGCTTGTTGAGCCAATGAAAGATGACTTGACTACAGCTCAGGCTTTCTCCACAGAGTCAAATACTGAATTGAGGTCAAAATCAGAAGGCCTAGAGGAAGATTTGCCCACAATATTTGGTAAGTAACCTCCTCGTGTAAAACATGAACGCTGTATCTTAAGAGTTGTGTGCATATTCATCCTGGTCCCCTAGATCACCTGTTTTCTGTTGCTTCAAGAGAAAGGAACGTGCTTCTCCTTGAGCGTTAGACTTAGCTCCTACAAGTGTCAAACTGCCAAGAAATGAAAGGGGTGGACGGGGGG
>PVJH01014755.1:0-22507 GCA_004026705.1 Nesogale talazaci | reverse complement strand
GGCTCATGGTCTATCACTAAGCATGCAAGTCCCCACGGAGGCTGTTCCAGACACTTGGGTCCCCCTCCGTGAGACTCAGTTTCTTGATAGCGGGTGCTGTTTTTGCCCTGGTGTCTTAGAGCCCTCCGGGTGATAGCAGGGTTGGGATAGAATCTTAGCCCCTCATTCAACATTTGAAAGAACAACAAACAAACAACTAAGGGCAGGGCCACCGTCATCAGAAGAGAGCAGAGACAGAGAAGGTCTGCTTAAGAGATGTGGTTCAAATATCAAGGAAGTCTTGTGGGCTGAGAACCTATCAACAGAGTCCTTTATTATAATATCTGTTTAGTGTAGTTTCTATTCTCATGGTCCCCGCACCATTTTTTTATTACTATTTTTTTTTGGGGGGGGGACATCACCGCCCCCACACCATTTTTATAGGTACAATTTCTATCTCACATTTGTGGATGAATTGTGAAACTGTCCGAGACTCAGCCTTTCCATTTGGGTGTGGACGTGTTGCTGTGGGGACAGGAGTCCCAGGAGTGCCATGAGCTTGGCGCTCCTAGGCTTGGGTTTGGTTTCAAGGTCTCCTGGCTTCACTGTGAAGCGGCCCCTCAGCGAGGGCTTCAGGGACTTTTTCAAGAGGATTGTCGGTCAGTGGGTTCCGTTTTCTCAAGAGGCTACTTCCCAGGTTTCCTGACCTACCAACCCTACGAGATTGTTTGAAACCCCCTTGGTGTGAAGGAAGTTGGAAGCCTGATGTATAGTCATGTCACATGGCCCTTCTAGCCACAATGCCTTGTGTGGTGTATGAGAACTTGGGGCTCTGTGCCTGTGGCTTTAATCTCATTTTGCAGGGAGTTCTCTGCCATGCGAATGGACAAGATTAATGCAGGGTTGGCATAGTGGTCACACTTTAGGCTGCTAGCCACGAAGGCAGGTGTTCGAAACCACCAGCTTCTCCAAGGGAGGAAGACAGGGTTTTCTACTCCCGTCAAGAGTGACCGTCTCAGAAACCTGTCCTCGAGGGTTGCCGTGACACAGAGTCGACCCGATGCCAGTGAGTCTGGTTTGGGTGCATTTCAGCCTCTCCTGGTTCAAGGATGTGAACCAACTCTCACCCTTCAATTTCTTGGGGTGGGGGTGTGGGGGTCAGCTGGAAAGACAAAGCTCACATATCAGAACCGTTCCTTTGAGTATAAGAGCCCCCTCTGACCTAGAGAGGAACCTCAGGGTCACCGAAAGAAGAGCACATTTGAGAGCTCTGTCTAAGTGGCAGAGACCAAGACCAGAGGTCCCAGAGAGTATGGCTCAGAGACTATAGACCAGAGGAAGGAGACCCAGAGAGCAGGGGGAAGGCGAGGAAGTCATGGGACAGGGCAGAGGAGCAGCGCTGAGATAATGGGACTGTGAGTCAGAGTGACAGGCAGGCTTCCTGGTCATGGAAGCAGAGAACAAGGGACCACAGCGCCAAGAGGTGAAGGACCAGAGAGAGACTTGTGTCTTTTTTTAAACAACAACAACAAACAACCTCATTAATCACATTAGAATTGTGTATGTCCCTTTGTATCTTTAAGATTGTTTGGTACATGAAAGCCAAGATAGAGAACCCTTCAGGAACAGTAACAGGAGTAATGGTTCTCCGAGGGTACAGGAACAGAGAGAGGGGAGGGGATGGGGGATGGGGAACTGATTTCATTGATGACTGCATAACGCCACTTGATGGAATCAGACAACAGAATTATTTGTGAATGGATATATTAGATTGTGTAAGAGATAGCAAGAAAAATTATTATAGATTGTGTTAGTCTGGGTAGACTAGAGAAGTAGATTCATAGACACTCATGTGTCTAAGACAGAGCAGTTGAATATTGAAAAAACATCCCAGTCCAGTTCCGATCAAGTTCATAAGTCTGATATTAGCCCATATGTCCGATACCAGTATAAAATTTCCTCTTCAGACTCACAAAACCCATGCAAAGATGTCCAATACAGGCCAGTGGGTGGGAAGTCTTGTGGATCCAGTGGCAGTGTAAGCATCTCAGCCAGAGGTCTCCATGTGGCTTCTCCAGCTCAGGGCACTAGAGTAGTTCCCTGGGTCTTGTCAGCTGCAGTGTCTCCCAGCGAGCATGCATTCTGCCTCGAGGCAGTTCTTTATCTCCTTTTGCTTCAAAATGAGGTCATCAAGCTGTGATCCAATTGACAGGCTAAACTCCACCCCTTCACTCTAAAGTCTCAAACCGATAACAGATTATGTAACCAGCACATACATTAAAGAAGAAGAAGAAGGGTTCCTGGGGGGCATAGTGAGGGAGAGAGGGGACAAAGGGGAGCTGGTATCAAGGAGTTCAAGAAGGAAGAGAATGTTCTGAAACAGATTGTGGTAGCAATTGTACAGTAATACTGCTTGATGTGCTTGACCTATAGAATGTATGATATTTGTAAGAACTCGCAATAAAATGATTTAAAGAAAAACAAAGGAACTCATGCTGATTCTTCTATACAATAATAAGCCAAAGAAACTGACTAATTGACAAAGTGAGGATATTTTCTTTCACAACCACTGTTCAATGTTGTACTGTAAATTCTAGCCAGGGCAATTAAGCAAGAAAAATAAATAAAGGGCATCTAAATTTGAAAGGAAAAGGTAAAATATGATATTCATGGATGACATTCTCTATGTAAAAAATATCAAAAAATTCACAAGAAAACTTCTAGAGCTAATAAATTAATCCATCAAAGTGGCAGGGAGCGCACAAACATTAATTGTGTTTTTTTTATACACAGCAAAAAACAAGCTAAAGAGGAAATAAGGAAACTTGATGTACAATAACATCTAAAGGGTAAAATGACTAGGAATAAATTTAGCCATTGAGATGTAGAAAACATTGCTGAGAGAAATTAAACAAAAGGAATGATTTTTTTTGTTCATGTTTAATAAGATGTCACTATAGCCTAAAGCAATCTACAGATTCAGTGCAATCCATATCAAAATCCCAACAATCTATTTAGGCATAAATGGAAAAGATGTACCTTAAATTCATTTGGAGTCGTAAGGGCTCCAAACGCCAAAACCATCTTGAAAAACAATAAAGTAGGAAGACTAACATTTTTTAGTTTAAAATGTACCATCATGTTATAATAATAATCACAGCAGTGATGGTATGAAGATAGACACATAGACACTGAAAGCACAGAAATAGGACCCATGTTCCCATGCACAACGGATGTGTAACCAGGATGCCATATAAATTCAACAAGGGGAAGAAGAGTCTCATCAACAAATGGTGTGAGGACACATGGATTTCCACAGGTGAGAGGAGAAAGTCGGATCCATCACAGCATATTAAAAAACAAGCTCAAAATGGATCAGCAATGTCAATCTAGGCACTAACACCAGGAAGGAAACCCAGAAATAACTTCTTAGGACCTTGTCTTGGACAGAGGATTTTTAGCTATGATAGCAAAAAAGAAAAGGAAAAAAAAAAGATAAATCGAATTTCATGAAAACAAAACAAAACAAACCCCTGTGCCTCAGAGGACACTATCAAGAAATTGAAAAGCAGTCAACAGAATGAAAGAGAATATTTGCAAATCATGTACTGATCAGAGTTTCCTACCCGGAATCTATGAAGAACTACTACAGTTCAATAGCAAAAAGACAACCTCATTAGAAAACATGCAAAGGACTCGAATAGATATTTCTTCTAAGACATGTAACTGGCCAATAAACACATGAAAGGATTCTCGATAGCTGTAGTTATTAGGGAAATGCAAACCAACGTTATAGTGAGATATGATTTTATACCCACTTGGGTATAATTAGAAAAGAGAGGAAGAAGGAAGACATTACATGCATTCTCAGCTAGGCAACAGCTGGAGGAGGTCATTTGCAGTAGACTTCCCTCACAAGACGTGCTAAAGGCAGTCTGGGGTGGAAATGAAGAAGCTGGAGAATAACTTGAAGCAATAAGAAGTAATCAAGAACCTTGGTAAAGACACAAGGGTCAAGGGGCTGGTTCAAAAGCCAGCATGAGTGTACTGTGGGTCTGTAACTCTTCTTTTTACCTTTCTATCTTACTTGAAAGCAAACATAGAAAGCAAAAACCGTAAGTCTAAGTCTGTTGACACACAGAGAGAAAATGCAACGGTGACCAGAAAGATGTGTATCTGAGTTAGTGGAGGATAAGGCAGAGGCATTCAGCTGTGTGAATTATGACGGATTGTGGGGAGCATTGTGAAGAAAGGGTATTCCAGAACACTCAGCAGTGCTGATGAGCAATCTCTTCAGGGACTGAGAGGAGTTGTTTGAGAAGAAGAAGAAAGGAAGCCCCACATAAAGTAACATTAGAAAAGGTGGAGGTCGGCATTGTATTCTTCTGCCATATTCATTCAATCTGTATGCTAAGTAGATAGTTCTAGACGCTATGAAGAAGAACTTGACATTGATTTCATGTCTATGAAAGTACTGTGCTGGGGTCTGGAACACTGCAGTCCTCAAAGGGTGACATCTTTGTTCTTTTGTTTTTACTGAAAGATTGTTTATTTCATATAGGGGTTTTTTTTTTGGGGGGGGGCATCACTGCTCTCCAGTGGTGGGAGTAGGAGGCCCAGCCCCACTGCTGGAATTGAACCTCCGTCCCAGTGGGCTGCAGTCCCGCGCACAACCATTACGCCACCGGGGCTCAGCCCTATTTCATATAGTTAATATGAAATAAACAGTAAAAGAGGCACACAAGATTAGATTGTTATAAGAACATTTAAAATATTACTTAAAAGATATGAAACAATACCTGACAAAACCCAATACCATCATTTAAGATCATTCCATATTACTTCTTGATTGGTGCCTCACTTGCAATCTTCTTCACTTTTATCTGAGCACCATTGGCTGGGTGATGTACACGTAACCAAATTTTCTTTTTTATAATTAAATCATCTTATTGGGGCCTCTTATAGCTCTTATAACATTCCGTACATCAATTGTATCCAGTATCTTTGTACATATGTGGCTATCATCATTTCCTAAACATTTTCTACTTAAGCCTTTGGTACAAGCTCCTCCTTTCCCCCCCTCCCTCTCATCCTGTGAATCCTTGGTCAATTATATATTGTTATTATTATTTCATATTTTACACGGTCCGCTGTCTCCCTTCACCCACTTTTCTGTTATTCGTCCCCTTTGGGGAGGGGTGTGTGCTATATATTTAACTTAGTGATTGGGTTCCCCCTTTCTCCTCCTTCCCCCTCCCTGACCATCCCCTACCGTCATGATATCGCTACTCCCACTACTGTTCCTGAGAAGTTTATTTATGTATCCAGAGACATCTTTGCTCTTCTTTTTGGCACCCTGGTGGGAGTGGGAAGCCCAGCCTTGTTCCTGGAGAGCTGCTGCTGGATTTGAACCGTCAACCCTGTGGGCCGCTGTCCCGCACACAACCACTGCGCCACCGGGCCTCAGCCGGACATCTTTTCTCTTTAAAGAAGTCTTCATCAGTAGACTTTCCTGTGGAGTTCAGTCTCACATCCTAAGGGACAGTTGTGTAATTGAAGGGAAGAAATTAAGAGACAGACGGGCGTTCTGGGGTGCTCACCTCTGCCATGACTTCTGGAGCCAGATCCATCCAGAGAGAGAATATGTTCCCAATGGCAAGTCCCTCCCCGCCTCCAATTACAGCTAACCACTTACATAACAAAGTGGGCTGTATCCTAACCCTGAAGGTCCCTGAGTTCTTGGAGGAATAGCCTAACACCAGTGCCGGGGGCAGGTAAGAGGGAGTGACTCTCCTCTGAGCAGGAAGAGCAATGGCACAAGTCTGGGGTTTGTTTGTTTTTTTTTTTTTTTGCATCACTGCCCACTGGTGGTCGTGATTGCTACCCAGCCTTGCTGCTGCTGGATTTGAACCGCCAAACCAGTAGGCCGCAGTCCCGCACTCAACCACTCAACCACTTCACCACCGGGGCTCAGCCTGGCACAAGTCTGTTTTTATTGTTAAAGCTGCTGGGCAGACAGCCATCAGCCATGTTCCTGTAAGGGTAACTTTCAGGTGGCACTATTATGGGAGGTTGCTGTGGGTATCGACATTAATTATGAGAATGTGATGGGGACCCAAAGCTCACAAGCCCAAAGGCCTTCCTCCACCCCAGAAACCTGGTCTGCCAGGCATCTGAAAATAAGAGAGGAAAGAACCCATCCACCTGCATTCTCTTCCCAGTCCTCTGTTTCCCGCACTTTTCCAATGCAGTATGGAGTTTGAAGTCTTGACTGCGGCTTCTGTGAATGCTGATTGTGGATCCGACTAAAAGGAAATATTTGATAACTTCCATCCTTTCCCTGGTTATCATGATGTTGGTTATCGGTCCATTGGTGAGGATTTTTGTTTTCTTTATGTTGATGTGTAATCCATCCGGAAGACTTCCTCTAATCTCCATCAGTAAGTGTTTCGAGTCTTCTTGACTTCCAGCAAGAAAGGTTGTGCCATCTGCACATTGCAGATTGCTGAACCTGCCTCCAGTCCTTACACTACTCTCTTCTTTCAGGCCAGTGTCTGGGATTGTTTGGGGGACCCTAACCCAAGATGGTTGACATCCCTATAGAAGGAGAAGGGACACAAACCAAGAAGGTGGGCAGCCATGTGAAAAGGGAGATTGCAATGCTTCCAGAACCAGTGAACATTTGGGCTGCCAGAAACTGGATGAGGCACTGAAGGAGCTTCCCCTAGAGCTCTCAGAGGGGGCATGGTCAGGTCAACACTGACCTTGAGTTCAAACTCGAGCGTCCAGAATGAGAGAGAATACATTTCCATTGTTTTAAGCTGCCCTGTTGGGGACACTTTGTAATGGCAGCCCTAGGAAGAGAATACGAGTGACTTAAACACAAAATGGTACATTTTTCCACTGAGGGAGTCCACTTTGATTTGGGTGCCACAAGTCAGTGATGTCAAGATCAGTTTCTCTATCATCACCAGGTTGGTCCCTGGTACTTTGCATTTCTTGGTGATTCAGTTGGCTTGTGCAGTTTCAGGCATCACATCTGTGTTCAAAGTGGGGGTGGGGGGAAGAAGGGATGGGAAAGCGCAACCCTACCATTTGTTTCTTCAATAGGAGCCACATACTCAGGAATAGCCGATGACCTCTGTGTGTTCCATGACCTCTCCTGGAGGCTGCAGAAAGGAAATGCGTCATGCAGGGCTTGATGCATTGAGGTTTCAGCCAAAGGGAGGCATGAAAGGAAGTGAGGGTGACTAGAGGAGGGGTGTATGTGAGAAACATCTTTGTTCCCTTTGTATTTTTCTTCTTTCTTTCATACCCATATATTCCGCTTGTGCAGATTTCCAACACACAGAAAGCTAACAATATTTAGTAGCCAACCAGTGGAGTATTTTATAAAGAAGATGGAGACGAATAGCTTTAAGCACGATCACTGAAATGATGCTTAGAAACCAGAATAGCAAGGCTTCCTCTTGCTTACTTTGTGTACCTTGTCAGGAAAGGCCAATGGTTAGAAAATGACAGGCTTCAGAAAGTAGTGAGTGAGTCAGAAAAGATGAAGGAAACCCAGGCGATGGGTTGACATAACAACCACAACCATGGACTCCTCCAGACTCAAGTATCTCAAAGATCATGAAGATGGCACAGGAGAAATGCAGAATAGGAAAAGTCAAAAGACACGCATTGGAGCATTGAGTCCAATGGCCCATGTAAATATTAGTCACCACAGCTGAGAACAGTTGAACTAGTTGATGCCTGGCTACCACGACAACGGAAGGTTCAGGAAAGAGTGGGAGAAAACCGTGGAACAAAACTCAGAAACCATAACAGAGACCAGGCTGCTGGTTGGGTAAAACCTGGTGGGACCTCCAAGACTATGGACTTGACCCTGCAGATCTGCAACTGAGCGAACTCACTGTGTTAGTCTGGGTAGAGTAGAGGAACCAATTCATCGACATTCATCTATGTGTAAGAGAGAACTTTATGTCCAAGAGTAATTGTATACTAAGAAAACACCCCAGACCAGTCCAGATCAAGTCCATAAGTCTATTATTCGTCCGTATGTTCAATAACAATCTATAAACTACTCTGCAGACTTGTGCAGCACATGCAATTATGCCTAATGCAGGAAGATCACAGGTCAGTGTGTGGAAAGTCCAATGGCATTAGAAGCATCTCCAGGGCTCTGGCTGTAAGTGTGGCTCCAGGTGTCTTGTCAACAGGAAGGAGATGGAGAGAGAGAGAGAGAGAGAGAGAGAGAGAGAGAGAGAGAGAGAGAGAGAGAAAGAGTTCCACCTCCGGGGAGGAAGACTGGCATTTCCAGAATCCTCAAGAGAAGACTATGTCCACCCAGCGGCATGGTTGGCTGTATGACCTGATTGACAGGCAAGACCCCACCCCTTCGCTCAAGTTGACAGGAGATTATTTATGTAACTGCCACACTCACCCCTGCATTGGACTAAACAACTGTTAAGATGAAAAAGGACTGTGTCTTTTTTCCAAGGACGACGTGTAGAATATCAGGAATGAAGGATGAAAGGAAACAGGGAACATGGGGAGGAAGTGGCCCAAGTGATGGCACACTGGGGGCCACGGACTACAATGATGAGTTGAGTCAGAATGTGTGCAAATGGCTGACTTCATCTAAGTCTTCATCTAAGTCACAATAAAGAATTAAGAAAAAAAAAAAAAGACAACACAGGACTGAGCAACATTCTATGTAGACGTTCCTGAGTTGGGACCCACTCACCACAATGGACTAATGTGTTCGGTGCTTTTTACGCATTGTTTTATTTGATCCGCATATACTTTCCATGAGTGAAATAACAATGTCTCCGTCGTGCCAATGATGTAACGGAAGCTCCAGGAGGCGAAGTTACTTTCCCCAGATAATTCCCTAAAGCAGCAACATCGTAATTTAGGTTCAGGTCTGCCTGCTATGAGCTTAGGATTCTCATGGTGAGAAGCTTCCCCAGGAGAAGGGGCAACATCTTAAAAGATGTTGGTACACAGGAAATAAGTGCTTCTTACTTAGGGACAGCTGGAGGATGCTTCAGAGGAGAACAGAATGGCCACAGGAGCTGGGCAGTGCGTCACACCACATGTAAGATTCGGGGCAAAGTGTCGACCCACACATCCTGAGTGAGCAACGTCTGCTCTTCAAGTTAGGCGGTGCCTTTCCCGTTTCTCAGGAATGATGTGTGCAGTGGGGACTCCCTTCCCGAGGCAAGGTATTTAGAGCACATATCCGTGCTCAGACGCTGCTTGATGTATTTAAGCGGGAGAAGGACCAACCTTTCAAGTCCCGTCAAGAGTGACAGACCCAGAAACCCACAGGAGCTGATCTCCTCTGTCCTCCATGGTGGCTGACTCAGAACCACCTCAATGGCGGTGAGTTTAAAGGAGTCTTGGTGGCCCTGTGGAGGAAGGACTCAGCTGTTCAAACTCCCCAGCAGATGCTGTCTGCTGCAGCAAAGATTTACAGCCTTGGCAGTCCGATGCAGGGTCACTATGAATTGGAATCGTCTGTAGCCAGGTACTTAGAGAGTGCTAGTGTTTTTGTTCGGCGTTGCCATGTTAACATGCTTTTGTTTACTCGAGACAAAATTCTACAGCAAGTGCTCTCTAAAGTGCCACGTGACCCAGAAGACAGTGAAACAACTGCGACAGTCAAATTGACGACTCAGAACAACAAACAAAAAAGTGAGTATGGCTTTTACGCCTATAAGTGCATGTACGTCCGAAGACCTATGTATTGCACTAAATGTCTTAGCCCATCATGATGGCCTTCTGTCAAGCAGCTACCTTGGGGTGGGGGGGGAGGGAACCAAACTGAGATACGATAGAATTATCCCAAATCCAAAATCACAATCATCCCCTATCTGTAACCCTTCCACCACCGGGGAAGTCTCTAGTCTAAAAGTGCAAGCACCCCTGTATCATGAGTGACGAATGACCTGTGTGTCAGCAAGGCTCGTACCCTCTGGAGGCTGTTTGGAGACAGGATTCCCAGTGTGGGGCCATCTTAGCAAGTTGGGGTCACCATAGCTGGCTACGTCCATCCGTGTGGGGGCATGACTTTTTACTGAACGCGCTGTGTAGCTCGGTGCGTTTATGTGCTCAGCCATTGGCAGGGTCAGGGAAAACAGCCTTTCCAGAGCCTTCCTCGTCATCTGCCCCACAGGCATCACCCTCTGCCAAAGACACACCCTCTGTCAAAGACTTCTCTTCTTGCACTGGTGCTCAAAGCCAGAGTAGAGAGGAAGCTGCTAGCTCCATGGGCAAACCATGCAAATTACTCTCCGTAGGCTGTCCAGTAAGTGTCGGACTGCTGACCGTAAGATTGGTGGTTCAAGCCCCACAGCCGCTTTGCAGGGGGAGGGGGAGTCCTGCTTCTGTCAAGAGTGAGCTCCTCTAAGACCCTGCATAGACTCGCTATGAGTCTCAGCTGACTTGATGGCAGTGAGTTGTTGTTTTCTGGACTCTTTCCAAGGTGGTTTAGAAGCCATACAATTTACATAAGCAGGAACATTTGCTGCAAGATCTGGAGGGCTTTGTCCAGCACAATGTTTATCGCGTCCACCTGGCTGCCACACCATGACAAACACATTAGCAAAGTGCTGCGTGACTCGGTGGATTTATTGCTCATGCTTAACCAGCATCTCACTCATCTAGGAATTGCACATTTGTTGCATCAAAGTAGTCATACTAGAAACCACGGGTCCTACACCAAACAGCCTTTTCTCACCAATTTTTCTGTCGCATTGAAACCCAGGCGTACAATGTACTCGATGGCTGTGCAGATTGTCCATCGGTGTATTAGATCTGGTTGACTGGAGAAACCAATCCAGTGATCCTCGTGTATGTGTAAGAAAGAACATTTTTAGAATGAAGTAATTATATATCAAGAAAACTTCCCAGCTCACTCTGACCCAAGTCCCTAAGCCTGACACCAGCCATCAGACTCACACAGTCATGCGCAAGGGTGCAGAATGCAGGAGGATCAGAGGTCAGTGGGTGCAGAGTTGTATGGTTCCAATGTCAGTGGTAACATCGCAGGGCAGCAATCGGGGTCAGCCAGCAGGAAGGTGAAGCAGAGAGGTGAGGGGGGAGGTTCCCAGGGCTCTCCTTATGAGAAGACCATCCCCACAAGAAGGTACCAGCTGGCTGTGACCTGAGTGGCAGGTTGAATACCACCCCTACACTTTTATTTATCTTCAAGTTGACATGAATTTATGTAAACACTACAGGCCACCCCTTGTCAACATGACACATTTACATTACTCTTTAGCCATACATAATTTTACAAACAGACAATAGTAAGATCATGTTTGTACCTAACAGGAGACAACTAAAATGCATACAACTTTAAGTGTACCCGTCTCATTTAAACATGATAGTCTATAAGTGAACAAAACAAAAATATTCTATACCTAACAATTACAGCTATGTGAACACCTACATCCTAATCCTATAATCTTATCAATATAGTGCCAGTGGGCAGAATCAGCCCATCTATCTATTGTTGCATTTCTCCCATGTCCACTGAACAAGTGGAACCGATGGTCACCTCATGAGCATTCCAGGCTGCCTGTGGGCTCTGTTTAACATTCAGTCCTAGATAGGATAAACTTCCTTCCTGGCTCCACATTTTTCCAGCTACAGACACAAGCTGCTAAATGTTAAATGTTAAAATGTCAAAATGTTAAAAGGCCAAATGGCTCCTTTTGGGGGGGTCCAGTCTGCAAACAGCTTTCTCTCAGAGGCAAGTCTTTTTAAATGTAAATACCCTGAGCACTCAAGGCACTGCATGGAGATTACCTTTCCTGAGCCTTCTTTGGAGGCATATCCTACTACTCCATTTAACAGATTCGATTTCATATCTGAAGGTAGTGGGCTTACCAACTCTCTGTAGTCATACCTCCCAGTAATCATTTCTTTCTTTTTTTTTTTTTTGGCATCACTGCTCTCCAGCGGTGGGAGTAGGAGACCCAGCCCCACTGCTGGAATTGAACCTCTGTCCCAGTGGGCCACAGTCCCGCGCACAACCACTACGCCACCGGGGCTCAGCCCCAGTAATCATTTCTACCACACATTGTGTCAATAGCAATAAGTAGGAAAAAAATCAATATGGTTCTAGTACAGTCAGATCCTAAACACATACTTATACAGTCAAATTCAATATTATCTAAGCTAGCCTATTCATATGTAATATGGCCTTGGCTCCATGACCTCAGGGAAGTTCTATTCCAGCGGTGTTTTATATCCATTACCTTCATACGCACCATTTCTGTTAGGGATAACCAAAGGCAATATCTAAGAATTAAAACCTTCACTTCACTTGTCCTTCCCAGAAAACAACTGAGTAAGCAGTGTGGCCCTATCTGACCTCTGGCCAGTCAAAGAAAAAAACCTGTGAGAAGATCCAACAAGCCCAAACTCTTCACCCTCATGATTCGTTTCTCTAGTACCCCACTCTTGGTAGCAATTGTATAAGACAGACTTCTCTGGAGAAGGAAAACCAGGACAATTAGAAGCAGATAAATTTATAAAGTAAAAAGGAGTAGAACAGCAAATTAGTCCACACAACAGGACAGAGAGCTCAGTCTGACTCATTTTTGTAGGTCAGTTAATATACTGAAGGTCCTTTTCAACTCACTAGCCCCAGGCCAAGGGAGCAGACAGTAGAACAATGAAATATCTAGGTTTAGCAGAGGCCAGAGCACAGTATGGTTAAGCTGGTCATGGTGGAGTCTCATGATGTAGTGATGTGAGGTAGCTGGCTGGAGGTGCTGCGTCTGAAGTGGTGGCAAGAGGCGCAAAGTTGGCCCACAGGCAGAAGACACGGTAAAGTGGACTTTGCTGCTGCATGGACCAGCAGGGCACAGTGCTGTGGTCCATGGCTAACTCTGCAAGGCTTGGATCACTGTATGGTCCACAGGCAAAAGACACAGTAAAGTGGACATTGCTACTGTATTGACCAGCAGGGCACAGTGCTGTGGTCCATGGCTAACTCTGCAAGGCTTGCATCACTGTACGGCCCACAGGCAGCACAGCACATGTGAGGAGGCAGGGCAGCTGGATTAAGCAGGTACTGGTCCAACCTTCAAGGAGAGAGAGAGGGGCGTGGGGGCCAGCCTCCAGAGAGCAATATACCTCATAGCCACACCTCCAAGAGCGGTCATCAGGCTGTGACCTGATTGACAGGCTAAACTCCACCCATATCTTCTTACAGGTGCCTGGTTGGAACAAAAAACCAAACTGTTGCAATCAGTAAGCTGATGGGCATTAGTTTGTCACTGGTTTTGTGTAGGAACATCAGATCCTTGCAGGTAACTTCCTGTGACCCAGGCAGGTAGGTGCTGTGGCCCTGCCAATCCCTTCATGGGTCATTTTCTCCTTGCCAGTCAGCTTCCCCACTCCCCTGGAATAAAAGGATTGGCCTTGATCTTTATCAAGATACTACATCTGGACTGTCAAGCTTCGGAGTCTTCAAGAAAAGCATGAAAGTGTAGCTAAAAGTCTCCACAACCCAATTCACTGCCATCAGTCAGGTTCAACTTGTAGCGATTCTATAGGACAGAATAGAACTGCTCCTGAGGTTTTTCTGAGAATGTAACTTTTTCGGAGAGTAGAAAGCCTCATCTTTCTCCCTTTGAGTGGCTGGTGGTTTTAAACTGCTGACCCTGGGGTTAGCAGCACAACACACGTGTAACCACTACCTCACCAGGGCTCCCGAAAGCCTCCACAGGCTGCTATCATTGTTTACAAACATTTACAAATTTCAGCATTCTTGTCCTGAGCATTGCCAGAAGTCTCGAGTTAGTCCATGGAATCCGAAAGGAGACGGTTGACCCCACTCGTCCCCTTTGACCCTTGACATTTCCATCAGCAAATGACAAAGTCAGAAATTCCTTAACAGACAGAGAGAACAGGAACAGCTTCAGGCTCACTGAAGGTCCTGGAATGACTCAGAGCAGGGTAGGCAAAGGTATTCCCTCTCTTCCCCGAGACAAGAAAGTAACACGCTTCCAAACTGGCCCCGGCTGCTCCTTATCCATTTTATTCCTAAAGGAAGGAAAAGTTTCTCTTTGGTAAAATGGGGGACATACATGGGTCTGGCTTGGCTCCTCTTGAAACTGATTGAGGAGCTCACCCTCCCTGGAAGCCACAGCATTCATTGGAGTTCATAAAGGATGACAGCAGGGAGTACTGAGGATGTGCTCCGTTTACAAATTTCACCTGCAATCTTATCTCCCCTCGTCCTCACAGACAGGTGTGGGTTGCAACTTTCCATCTGCCAGGCCCCAGGTGATAAATCAAGTCCCACAGGACTTGTGTGTCCAAGACCACAGGGGCCTCCAGGATAGACGGGAACCCTCATCCTGTGCTTTTTTCCCCCAGAGCAGAGCAATTGCAGCTTGTTCCTTTCAAGATGCTACTCACGGTATCCGTTTAAGAAGGATGCTCCCAGGTCCAGGGAAAGACTTAACATCAGCTCAGTTTTGTCTTCCCGTAGGTTTTTACCAAGGACAGGACTTGAACTATTTAAGGCCTGCAGCAATGTCACATAGCTCCAGCAAACATTTGGCTAAAGTCTTTGGTAAGTAGCGTATTCGTTGTCAACATCTAGCTTGTGTCTTGTGCTGCTTTGACAAGAGCACCACGAGTGGGTGGCTTTAGCAAACAGAGAAGTTCATTTTGTCACAATTTAGGCCAACCGTTCGGCCAACACCTCGAAACCACTGGTCACTCCACAGGAGAAAGATGGGGAGATAAGATGGGGCTCTCTGCTCCTGTGCAGAGTTTTGGTCTTAGAAACCCACAGGGGCAGGCAGTTCTACCCTGCCCTACAGGAGCACTATGAGTCAGAATTGGCTTGATGGCAGGGAGGGAGACAGCTGAAACCAGCGTGCTCGCTCTGGGGAGGCTCTTTCGGAAGGCCCTCGCTTCTTCTAAGGGTCTGCTCTTGGGGCAATCTTCCTGTGGCTCACAGTCTGCCTTCCCAACTTGCTTTCTTTCTCGTTTGATCTCTTCTCTCTCAAAAGAGTTTGACTCAAGAACGTCCTACGCCAGTTTCATCTTCTTCACCTAACACATTTGCATGTGAGCGTTTCCTCACCAGATACAGGAGTTAGCATTTACAATACCTATTTGGAGGTAGGTAGGGCAGCACACACTTCTACCCACGGCGGTTGTATTTTCTGGGGTTGTATGTTTGACCGAGACTGTCCCCCAGAGAGCCTGTTCCAGCTTCTACTTAGAGAGGAAGGATGGCGTTTCGCCTGGAGACAAGATGAACCCCGACCAAACTCAACTGCCAGGGAGTCCATTCTGACTCATGGAAACCCCAGAGGTCAGGGTGGGACTGTCCCTGTGGATTTCTGAGACGGTAACTCTTTGTGGGAGTAGAAAACGCCATCTTTCTCCTGGGTGCTGCTGAGATGAAGCGGCCCAAACTGTAACAACTCCACCACCAGGGCTCAGAAAGTTCCTCTAAATGTCAATTCCCCCACCATGAGGAAAACCAGAGCATATAAGCACTGGGAAAGAACCTTGATCTTCAAAGAATGGTCCATGTGCTGGCAGCCTTGCCTGCCAGTGGTATGAGCATCCGTAAGCTTACTAGAATTGCAGGGTTGGTTCTCCTTGAGGCCTACCACATCTGCTTCCACCAGCGTGCTGGAAGACTTCCACCATCGCCTTAGAGATGAGAGGAGCCGAGGCTGAGGTAGACCCCCTCCAGTGGTTCTGTGAGACCCGAATTGAGCGTGAGACTCCCGGGGAGACACCCTGTCCCGGTCCTGAACCTACTGACGCAGAGTCCTGGTCTGGCTGAAGCCTTTGCATTCATAGTTCTAAAAATGTCCAGACAATGCTTGAGTAGAGACTCGCTGGTGGTGTCCAAGCAGAGACCCTAAGATCTGGCGTGTCTGGCACGTGCTCTGGGAGCCACTGAGCAGTTTCTATTAAATACCCATAGCCATTTCCACCAGCAGTGGTGAGAGTTCATTTTGAAAGTTAAGATGAAAAAAAAAAGAAAGTTAAGACGAATCCTTCCTTAGTTGAGAGCTGCCTTGGGTCAAGACAGACTGTGATCTTGCTCCCCTGAGTGTAGCAAGGGAAGACACTGCCAAAAAAAAGAAACGAAAAAGAAAGACAGAAACTGAAAATCCACGTAGAATTCTTCCTGCACCAGTTTCATCAGTGAAAGTCCAGAAGATGCCATTGTCACCCTTGTAAGGCACCCTAACATGTTCAGTGAAAAAAAGATTGGGAGCTTGTCTTGTATATTTGAGCTGGTCTTAAGGTCAAACAATCTCAAAAATGGATGTCCGGTGTTTGGAGAGAGTGTAACTTCAGTACATGCCATGGGTGTTAACTTTTTTATAGCCACACAATGTGAGTCCAAGTCCCTGAACCGGTATTTAAGAATAAGTCAAGTTTGAGAGACACTGTCTGCTCAAGGCTGTGGTCCAGGTTCCAGGAAAACCTCTCTTGTCTGGTTATTATTATGAACACCTATCTGCCTCCATGGCTTCCACCCAATGTGAGTGGCACAATCTGGGGAGAGCCAGAGGTGGGTCACGGTCATGTCAGGGAAGGGAAGGGACATCATGATAATACACACCAGGAAATTTGGAGTCAAGTTTCTAGCAGGGTATCTCTATTTTATTAATTGACTGAATTATTATACTCTCATCCCTTTTACTGCTTTATGTAAACTATAAATACAAAAAGCCATATTTCAGAAATCAATTTAATGTAAACATTCCCTCAGCCCAACACCCGCGCAGACCATTTTACTGGGAGCTAGTACAAACATCATATCATTCCATAGTTCAGTCACAACTGAAGCACTGAATAATTGCTACCACAATCAGTTTCAAGCATCCTCTTCCTTCTTGATATCATCGCTTTTTGCCCCCTCTTCCCTACTGTTGTCTTCCCCAGCAGCCGTTATTCTACTTCCTGTCTCTATAGGTTCATCAATTCCAGGTTTCACATGCTGGAAAACACATAACAAAAATTCAATAACAGAGAAAATGTTGAAAACCACATCAAGTTCAACATGCATCAGAGAGGAGATCAACTGACAAGGTTTTAACCATTCAAACCTAGCATTGTGATATCTTATTTTCATTTCTCCTATGCACTCTGTTTGGTAACCAGTTTCTTCCCATCTCTCAAGTATGGACAGAGCAAAAGCACCAGAGGTTTATTTCCTGTGTAGATTGTGCAAATGTATCTTGGGCTTCCACTGTCATCCACAGCCTCTACAAACCAGAATCTCACCATTTAGTCTCTGATACTATGCCCTCGTTCAGCTTCAGATGATCTGATTTACAATCCTCTGATCACTGATATTAGTGTGCTTCTTCCATATGCTCTTAGTTGATATCTCACTAAGAGGGCTATTTGTTTGGAAACAATACTTTAAGATTCCAAATGTTATTATAGCTGATAACTGGGCACCATCTAATTTCTTCAGCACGCTTTGCTAAAACACTCATATCTTCTGGGTTCCCTTCCTGGAGGTCAAGTATCAAGCGGGGCCATGATGTAAGTGCTAATTGTTCTTCAAGTGGAGTTAGGTTTTAGTGTGAACACATATCCCATTTTTGGATTTTTTTTTTAATCTGCCTCTGCTCCCTTTCACAACCTCCTTGTTAAATTATGGTAGAGAGTCTTATCGATCAAGATCTTCGGTTAACATTGTCATTGATTAGCCTCTGGGACTAATTTTTGTAAACACTTCTGAGAGAGGGAGATTGAGCCAATGTAGGCCAACTCCACATCGCAATACCTGAATTATTCACTTGTACAGGATAAAACCTTTCATGACGGGATGATATTTATACAAACAATGGGAGTTCGTTGTCAAGGGAAAATTTATAATAATATTCAATGAGAATGTCAGGTTTTCCAGAATAAAATATATCTTAATACAGCATGTAGGGCATTGATGCACTAAGTCAACGATTGTTAGCCTGCTGAGAGTTCAGTCCTCTCGGTACAGTTGTCCTCTGCTTCTTGAAACACCGTGGATTCTCAGTCTGAAGTCCTCAGGTGACAAGTGTGTTTGAGGGAGCATCCAGTTCACCTTGTGGAGTTTCTGCATGGCATCTCTCTGATATGCCTCTGGAGCATGCTGTGCCCCTTGAAGACCCAGGATTCAATGCACCAGTGTTCTATATAGTATTTGGCCTGGGTCCCCAGAACGTGCCCAGAAACTCTGGCCAATGTGGTTTATTGGACACATACGACTAGGGGTAATCCCCACTTAGGGTCCTTTAAAGTATTTTTAGTCATTTACCCCCCACTTGGAGGTGGGTCCTCCCCCTTTCTCTAGCAACAGTCATGCACTTGTGTGTTCCCAGACGTCACTGCTCCTTTTCCCATCTCCTTACTTGACTTCCCTATCAGTGGTCCTTATCCCTCTGACAGGGAAGTCCACCTGTCGGGGGTGGGTAAGGAAGTTCATCATCACTTTGCATGGCAGCCACTCAGGAGTCAACTTCCCTTCCCCCTCCCTCCATAATTTGATCCCCACCGACATAAGGCACCCTGTAACAAAGGAACCGTCAAGATGCACACCTAGAGACATATAGGGTTCACTGGTCCCGGTCAGGCTCTCTACAAGGCTGTCTGGCCACCGTAGACTGAACTTGAGCCTGCCCTGTTTCTTAGGTCAGTTTTTTTTTTTTTTTCAAACGTTCTTACCAGGAAGTCATATCCTGTCTTCTTCACAAATGTGAGCAAGTCTCCTGGCCTCAACCCCAAGGTGGCAGCATTGGTCATGGGATAAAGTACACCTTTTCATGCCTACCTTCTAGAAAAGCAGAATCCAGACCCAATCCCACCTCTCCATGAGTCCTCAGGGGTGAAAGTGGGGGCTGGGGACCCAGCCTGGGCCAACTTTCAGTTTTCTAGACCAGCGATCCTCATATATGTATAAGAGAACATCATACAAAGAAGTAATTTTAGGTCAGGAAGGCATCCCGGCCCAGTCTAACCCAAGTCCATGGGTCTGATGGTAGCCAGCGTCCTCTTCAGACTCTCTCCAGAGCTGCAGGCCGAGGAGGCAGAAAGGTGAGGCGGGAGGCAGGGATCCCCAGGCCAGTGGGTACAGCACTGGTTGGCGGCCCACCGAGGGCCACTTCTGGAGACAGAGGCGGACTCCATACAAGCAGGAAGGAGACGAGCAATAAAGGAAGTGAAAGATAGGTTTCTCATGTCTCTCGTAAAAAGACCACAGCCCCCTGGGAGGTATCCTCAGGCTCTGACCTGATCGATAGGTTGGACACGGTCATCCAGGTACAAGTTGACATAAACTCTCCCTCCCACCACCGCTTCATCAACAAACCTCCATTCAGTTCCCAACTGGTCGATCATGAAGAACCATCTCCATTCAGTAGGCGTTTTTTTGCTTGAAGAAATCACTTCTTACTCGGTGCCCCTTTCAGATGTTGGATATGAGGCATCTGTCAATACCTGTCCATACCTCGAGCTGCTCCCTGACCTCTGTGGGGATGCCAGAGCCCCTCATCGCCGCACCAGCCCTGCCCACAGTGCGGCCGCCCAGGTTGGGGAGCATGGGTGACTTTCCACCCCTGCGCCCACGCAGGCGTGACCGACGTCTATGCCCCAAGCTCTCCTGTGCAAGAGCACGTTCCCAGAAATGTTTTCTGTCGGCAGAACTTAAAGTCACTAACCTGGTGAGTTTGTATCATTTCTTCTGTGTCGTGGTGGGCTGCTGTAGCTTCTTAGAGAGCACAGTCTGTGCTGGTGGTAACTTGCCTTGGTTTATTTTCACTTGAGATAAAATGCTGCTGGAACAGTTTTCCAAGGTCCCACAGGATACAGAATCCAGTGAAATGCCAATAGCAACCGCCAGGCCAACTCCAGTGACCTGCACCAATAAAAGCAAGTATTATTTTTAAATCTTTAGATGCGTGTTTTACTCAAGGTCTCTTTCGTGTGTTCAGTATACCACCCCTTTGTTTTAGCATTCTGTACACGAACTAGTTCTGGGGCAACCAAAATCGAGATGTGGAAAAAAAGCAGGAACGGTCCCAAATCTTCTCTGGGGTCTCTGGTCTCACATGCCAGCACCTCTGTATTGGGGGCAATCGTTGATGTGCATGTGGTCAGAAGGGTCTTGAGATCGGAAGGCTGTTCAGAGGCCAGGGCCCACTTTTCCAAGGAGGGTCCCCTTCGAGGCAACATGAGACAGCTGATCGCCCCCTGCAGGATCTGGCCCCGGGTTTATCCCGACCCTCTCCAATGGCCCCGGGAGCTTTTCATACCCGAGTCTCAGGGTGACAAGAGGCACTGTCGCTCAGCATTGGCCTGTTCACTGCCAGGTCGTTGTCAAACCACCGTTTATTTTGTGGGAGAAAAATGAGACTACCTGGGACCCGGCATAAGGTCACAATGAGTTGGAAGAGCCGGGGTGGCAGGGGTCTGATTTGGGGAGGATGGCCAATAACCGGAGTCCCAATCACAAATTGCTTTGTCTTTGAGCCAACACCAGCTCACGGAGGGCCCATGTGCTGCAGATTTACACGGGCGAACCTGGAGTTTTCTTGCCTGGGATTTTTCTGGAAGCAGGTCCCCAGCTCTCTGCTTCCTCAGAGCAGCGGAATGAGTTCAGACAGCCCGCATTGGGGTTAGTCGTCAAGGGAAACCTGTTGGCCCCGCCCAGAGACCTCTGAAAAGAGTAAGACTTAGATGCAAAATAGGACGTAGCTGAACTCATATGAGAAATGGACATCACCGAAGCCCATGTTCTTTCCCAAACAAGTTCATATATGTACTTTAAATATATATATGTATATACTTTAAATATATCTATATATGTATGTGTGTATGTAGCTACTTTACATCATTTGGAGAGCCGAGATGGTTGCAGCAGTCTATCGCAGGTAGAAATATATACCAGAAACCTCCCACGGGTGCCGGAAGGGGCCCTGCACTGGTGTTTTGCACATGGATGTGAATTCTCCTTCCTCTGTTCGTTGCCCACAACATCTGCCTGCACGGCAACCAGGTGGCTCTTCTGTCTCTACGGGCATACTCACATGGAAGGGCAAGCACGAATTCCCAAGTGCAACTGAAATCCTGTATTCACACCCCAAGATAGAGAGTTAAGGCAAAAAAAAAAAAATGGCCCCAAGTCGCTCATCAATGTGTAAGGAAGAAAACCTTTCTCTTGCTTTTATTCTTCATGTGTTTCCTCTGAGAAGCCAGTGCAACCCAGCAGGAGGGGCAGCCAAACACTGTTCGTGGCAAGATCTACAAAGCTTTCCATTACGGTACGTGCAAATGCACACCGCTGGAGGCGGGGCTGAAGACGGGAGGGGTGGGGTTGGGGGTGTAGCTGGCAGCACACAGTTTAGTCCTTCTTCCGCACTGATCAGAAAGGTCACACTTTCTGTTGGGGTCCCTGGGGTCAGGGATTGAGAGTACACATCCCTGAAGAGTGGGTCCCCAAGAGCCTGTCCATCCACAAAAATGCATGTGGGGAAGCACTCCCTGGGCACGGGAAGATGAACTAGGTCAGAGTCCCCAGATTGGATTCTACATGTCATTGGGGCTGGGGATGGGAATGGGAAGAGCTCATAGAAAGTGTTTTATTAATATTTTGAATGAAAAACATTCATTCCTGGAAGCCACCAACATGTCAAAATGCAGAGCCAGGAATCTGATCTGTTCCCCACTCTCCCCAGATAACTTCTGTACCTTCAGCCTGGTGTCAGCCCCTGGTAGGGAAAACCATTAGCTTAGATGTGTTTTAACTTACCACGGAATCCCTAAGGTGAATATATATATTTAATAGTCCACAGTTTGCCCCATACAGGTCCTTATGTAAATCGCGTGGTAGTCATAAGTTATATGGAATTGAAGACCTCTCGGGTACTTGGGTCTGCACTGGGGGAAGTGAGGGGATGGTTTGATACAGAGACCCACCCATGAGCTAGAAGAGTCTCATCAATGCAGTCTTTCACTTCCCAACCTTCTGGGAAGCTATTGCTGGTTCTGTTGGTTAAAAAAAAAGTCTATCATATGTCCAATCTCATGTGGAAGCTATCCAGGGTCTCATTGAGTGGTGTAAGTCTTATATTCAAGACCAGGCTTCCCACGGAGAATAAATACGTCTATCCACTACCATCGACTTTCTGTGAAAACAAAATGTTGAACTTCTGACTCACAGTGACTCCAGAGGACAGAGTTGAACAAGCCCTTTGGGTTTCCAAGGCTGTAAATCTTGAGGGGATCAGGAAGCCTCCCCTCTCTTCTGAGAAACGGTTGGCAGAGTTGTACTGCTGATTTTTGTAGTCTTGTAGCCCAACATGTCATCTGCTCTGTCACCAGAGCTCTGAAGACAACAGTAGCAGAGAAAAAAATCCTCCTCTTTTAAAAATTTTAATTATGAATTCGGTGAAAGTTTACAGAGAAAATCAGAGTTCTAGCCAACAGCTTGTACACACGTGTTTATCCTTCATTGTGATCCTCACAATGTCATGTC
>PVJH01014754.1:0-55839 GCA_004026705.1 Nesogale talazaci | reverse complement strand
CTCACTCTGGCTGGAGTCAACAGTCCCCTAAAGCTGGAGCTCAGAAAGTCGACAATGGTGCCTGTGAGTGCTTAATTGAGAGCCAACAACAGGCTGACAGGGTAGCAGAGACAATGAAGCTATATGGATGTGGATCAGGGGGTACCTTCTGCACTTCAAAGAGTGCCCCCCCTCCCATCTCCTCCTCAGAGCCACAGCCACCAGGCTGGTCCTGAACCCTGGTAGGGGAAGTTTTGCTGAGGGGGCAGGCTTGAGACTTCCTCTAAGATCTGCCTGCAGGCCTCCCCTGTCCTGTGCACAGCTGCCTCCCATAACCCTAATGGCCTCTCCCTGTTTGCTGAGGGCCTGCGCACCCATTCCCAGCCCTCCCTGGCCTGAAGAGGTCCTGCGACTGGGCTCCCCATGAGAGCAGGCTGCTTCCCCACAGTCTGCAGGAGCCAGAGAAGTAGCATATGGCCAGGAGGACCCGGGCTGGGAAATCAAGTCGGAGTTCACACCAGGCCCTGCCGGCGAGAGCTGGGAGCTATGGCAAGTGGCCGAAACTCTCTGTGTTTCTGTGGGCTCCTCTTTCAGCACTGTGGTCAGAGGATGTGGAGGACACGGTACAGCTGCAATCCCTGCCTCCTACAGAGGATCTTCCAGGGAAAGGAAGACAGAGAGGAGCCTTGTGTTAGTCTGGGAAGACAAGAGAAACACATTCATGACACTGCTATATGTGGGTAGGAAAGAGTTTTCTATACAAGAGCAATTAAACATTGAGAAAGCTTCCCAGCCCATTCTAGATCAAGTCCTTAAGTCCGACATTAGCCCAGATGTCCACTACCGATCTCTTCAGACTCAGGAAACACATGCCAGGACACCAAATGCAGGGAGATCACAGGCCAGTGGGTGGGAAGTCTTGTGGACCCAGGGGTGTTGTAAGCAGCTCAGCGCTGACAGGGGTCTCCACGTGGCTTCTCCAGATTCAGGACTCTGGCTGCATCAGGGTGGTCCATGAGGCTTCTCCTCAGGGATGTCTCCTAAGGAGTGAGCCGAGAGAGTGTGTGTGTGTCTCTCACCCGCAAGGAAAAAGTACAGGAGTTCCCAGAATCCTCAGGAGAAGGTCATGCCCACCGAGAAGCCTCATTGGCTATATCCTGATTGACAGGCTAGACTCCACCCCTACACGCTTAATCCTCAAATTGACACCAGAGTACGTAACTACTGGTTGGTCCATATATAAAATGCCAGTAAGTAGGAAACCTTGTGGAGAAAAGGAAGCAGAAAAAAGGATAGAAAGGTTAAAGGCCAAGAAAGATGCTATTTAAATTTTTTTGAATCACCAGGGACAGCCCCTCTGAAGACATTTGGGCAGAAGGAAGTAGACAAAGGCCTCAGGTACCTGTGAGGGAGAAGGCCTCAAGCAGGAGGAAGGTGTCTGGGGAGGCCTAGAGGCAGAGGAGCCTGGGGGACTGGCAGAAGCAGCAGCCGTGCTACCACCAGGCTGCCCAGGGAGCCACACCTCCAATAGACTAGTGTTGTGAGGTCAAAGGCATGGATCTCAGGAGTTGAGTGAGGACTTTGGAATGATGCTAAATCAATGGTCCGCCTGGGAAGAATAGCAAGCTTTCTGGGACTTAATAACGTTGTATCAAAACACCCAGCACAGGGTCTGACGTGTGCCAGTGGCTTTATCCACATGCATCCCTGGTCCCCCTGGGCAGCAGCCACCTCTTGCAAGTCATTCTGGGAGCCCCTGGGCTGGGCTGTAGGTCCCCTGTTGGAGTAGAGGAGCTCCCCAGGCTCCCCTTAGGCCGGGGGGCAGGATGGGGGGCAGAGGCCGGGCCTGGTGGCCTGCTCACAGCAAAGCTGACACAGGCTCTGCTGACAGCCTCCAGAGCGTAGCCCTGACTGTTTGCCTAGCGTTTCCTCACAGCCCCCGTGGGTCTGTTGATGTTCCGTGCTCCTTTATTAATTGGCTTTTTGTCCTTGGGATTATTTGATTTCCACTTAATTGCTCGATGACAGCAAGGTTTGTTTTTGTTCTTTTCTTCCTCAGAGGAGGAGCTGGTGCTGGAGAGTGGGCCCGGTTGACTGCCTGCGGCTGCCAGGGTTCTCCAGAGGCGGCCAGACCTCTCTATGCTGGCACTGGGGTCCATTGCCCAGGGAAGGTGTGTTAGTCTAGGTAGACTAGAGAAACAAATTCATAAGCATGCGTATGGATATAAGGACAAAGTTTATATACAGGAGGAAGGGAATATTGACAGCATCCCAACCCAGCCCAGTCCAAAGTCATAAGTCGGATATTGGCCCATATGTCTGATACCAGTCTATAAAGTCTCCTTCCGACTTACGAAGCACGTGCGATGACACCAGAACAATCACAGGCGAGCGGGTACACAGTCTTATGTGTCTGGTGGTGGTAGAAGCATCTCAGCACTTGCAGGGGTCTCTCTGTGGCCTCCCGAGCATCTCAGCACTGGCAGGAGTCTCCATGTGACTTCTCCAGCCCCAGCGGTCTGGTTCCATCAGGGCAAGTCCATGGTCCTCTTCTCCGGCTCCTCCTTTCTCCAGGAATCAGGATTTATCAGCTTGCTGTCATCTCATCTTGTCAGTAGTTCATCATCTGGAAGACTCAAGTCTCTCCTCTCCAATTTGGAAATACTGCAAGACTTCCCAGAATTCTCAGGAGAAAGCCATGTCCACACAGAGGCCTCATTGACAGGCTAGACTCCACCCCTACACTTCCGATCAGGAAATTGACATGAAGTATATGACCGCCACAGAAGGGAAGCAGGAGGTCAGGCCCTGGGACTGCGGGGCAAGGCCACTGCCAGCACCTACAGCCTGGGTCTGGTGTGGTCAATGCAGCCAGGCTCTCCTTTCTTGCAGTCAGGCCCTGACCTTGAACACATACCATCACTCACCCAGCAATGGGCAGGTGGGAGCCTTCAATATCCCCAGCAGAGGCATCGGGAGCAGCCAGAGAACGTGTCTGGGGTACAGAGCCAGTGGGTGGCAGGGCAGGAAGGGGATGAGTCAGATGCAGAGGGGGACACTGCCCCTTTCAGGGTATGAACTCTGCCCTGTCCTCGCCTGAGAGGTGCACCAATAGTGAGCGTTGGAGAAGGAAAAAAAGGGCCTGCCATTTGACTGATGGGAAAAAAAAAAACAACAGGTGGGGAAAGCAAAATACAATATGCTTTCCCTTGTGATTCAACAAACATGATGTATAAGCATATAAGGAAAGAGACATTCTCTCTACAAATACCTTCTGAGTCTGTGGGGTGTGTGTGTGTGTGTGTGTGTGTGTGAGAGAGAGAGAGAGAGAGAGAGAGAGATCAAGTTAGTTGGGGTGCCTAGGGTGACAGAGTTAAGGTCCTGCTCTGTGGAGCTTGAATTGCAGAGAGGAGACCCCCACTGAGGGGTGAGTCTGCCACAGAGAAGTTTAGATAATAATGCATGAACCTACACCTGTCGGAATCCAGCCCCTGAATTCCTCCATGTCACAGTGAGGGGAGCTCACGTGGGCTCTTCTGTGAACGAGGAAGGCTTGAACCTATGGCTGGGTGACAGGGAGGTGCTGATGTGTTGATGGAGGTGGAAGTGCTGGTGGTGGGGCATGAACCTGTGGTTGGGTGATGTGCTGGTCTGGATAGAATAGAGAAAGAAATTCACAAACACTCACATGTGTATAAGAAAGAGGTCTATATACAAGAGCAACTATACATTAAACCAACTGTACATTGGCTATCTCCAGATTGACAGGTTAGACTCCACCCTTACACTCTTAATCCTCAAATTGACACCAGATTAGGTGACTGCCACAGGTGGTGATCAGAGAGAGAGAGAGATGAGGCAGGCCTCTCAGGACTGCCAATACCTGGGGATCAGGGGGCAGTGGAGACTGGGCTGCAGATTGGAGAATGAAGGTCACATCTTGCAGGATCTTTCCGTGGCTCCTCTGAGCTGCCCCAGCCCCTGGAGCTCTCTCCACGAAGCTCCACCCTCTGCTGTCTCCCACCACCAATGAGCTTCCAACACTGCTTGCTCACACACGGCCAAAACTAACAACTTCCTCACCCACGATCTACACGGCTGAAGTCTCCCATCTGCACCCCATGCTGCGCCCTCCCGGCCTCCAGTCCAGCCCCAGGGCTCCCAGCACAGGAACCTCCCCTGCAGTGATCCAGGGGTCTTCGCTCAGCAGGCTTGAGGCAGGTGCAGACCCACCTACGCAGGGGACTGCTCCCTCCAGAGAAAGGTCCTTCATGGAAGGACAGCCGAACTGAGAACGAGACCCCACAGCACCCACGCTCTCCCAGTCTGTGGGGTGCCCAGGGTCTTTAGGTGGCTCCCCCCTCTCTATATCCCTCTCTCTGTAATCCCTCTCTCAGTAATGACAGCCTCTCACTTGGACAGGCAGCTGGCTCTGCCTCGCCTGGCTCCCATCCTGCCCCCATGCCAGCTTCCTGTGAGCTCCCTGCCCGAAGCCCCAGCATGGAGGACCGTTCTTTCTGCAGCCTGTTTCGAAGAATGGGCAATCGCAGACATTCATCCACTTCCTGCTCTGTCAACAGACCTACACTAGCCATTTGCTGAGGCTTCACTCAGGCTGTCCCCTCTACTGAGACCCTCTGCTCCCAGGCCTCTATCCTTCGTGGTCCAGACCAAGGTGCTTGATTTTGCCTGTCCCCCGGGTGGACACCACCCTGTCCTCTGAGCCTCCATGAGCTGGCCTCTCCTGATCCCGGCCTGCCTGAGCTCTCCCCTCACACTCACAAGTAGGTCTTGTCTGGGGTCCCACTTGCACCGGTCACACTCACATACACACAGGCAGGTACACACACACACTCTCTCACAGGCACACCTTCAGACAGGGACGGACACATACTCACACACAGGCATTCACACTCACACAGATACAAAGGTATACACATTCACACACAGGCACACACACATGGACCCACAGATACACAGGCACACACACTGCCCTACAGGCACACACTCACACACAGGCAGGTACACACACACACAGGCACACCTTCAGACAGGGACGGACACATACTCACACACAGGCATTCACACTCACACACAGACACACAGGCACACACACACACACAGGCATTCACACTCACACACGGATCCACAGGCACACAGGCACACACTCCCCTATAGACACACACATTCACACACGGACCCACAGACACATAGGCACACACACTCACACACAGAGGTACACACACACACTCTCACATACTCACACACAGGCATTCACACTCACACACAGGCACACAGGTGCACACACACTCACAAACCACAGACACACAGATTCAGACATAGGCATTCACACACACACAATTACACATTCACAAACACAAAGGGATACACACATACACAGGCATTTACACTCACAGACACACAAGCATACACACACTCAGACATTCACATGGGAACACACACACAAGCACACAGACACACAAGGCACACGCATGCACGTGTGCAGTCCGGCCATTGCCACCCTGTTTGCCAGGCTTATCCCAAAGTCACATCACTAAATCTCTAGATTTAGAACATCCCTCCTCCCCCTTAGCGTCCTCCTCAGCCCCCACTTTCTGAGCAGAACTCTCTGACCCTCCAGCCGTCTGTCCGCTTTCCCCGCCTCCCTCAGGACTCCACTTCTGCTCCTGCCGCCACCTAACCTGAACCTCCCTCAGGGGCCAGGCCGGATCTATGCCTCCCCCAGGTCCCCACACTGGCCAGGCCTTCCGGGCCTGTGCTTGCTCTGCCCTTGCTATGTGGGTGCTGGCCATGAAGCACGGCCCCTCACCGCCTGTCCCAGAGCACGAGCTCCCTCGGACTCTGCATTCTAAGCCCCATTAATCCTCTCCCTCTCTCTCTCTTAAGCACGGGGTAATTTAAAAACCCTCTTTTCACAGATGAGAAGCTTTCCACTTTGACACAAGAACTTGGGTTTGATTTTTTTCTTTCTTTTCTGATGCTCAGAATAGATTTTTCAGAACCAGGGAGGCCGCTGACCCCCACGGCCAAACCCGAGTTTTTACAGAAATGAGGGAGGAGCGGTGACCCACCCAAGGTCACACAGCACAGCGCTTCCAACTGCTCACATTGGGATCTTTTACTCTTCAGTCTGCTGTTATATTTTTAAAAGGGGGGGCGTCATTTTTTGTAACTTGCAGGAAATATGCATTTGAGGAGATAAAAACAGGAGAAAGTCAGGCCCACAGGGAAGGAAGGGGTCAAACCTATAAGTGGCAGGACTCTGAGAACAGTCTTCAGTCACCCACAGTGTGGGAGCCAGACCTGGGGAGTGGGACTGGAAACAAAGCTGCCCCAGACCCCTCTGAACATCAAGCAGGGCCTCAGCATGAAGTTGGCGTTGGAGACCGCAGGACCCTCTTATAGGTCTTATGCATCCAGTCTTTTGCATGCATGGCCAGGCTCAGCCTTTCCCACAATCCCCTATGTCCCATAGGCAAAAATGGATGCTCAGAGGCATTGAGCAACTTGCTGGAGGTGGATAGAATATCTGGGATCAGAAGCTATCTGTCTGGTTACAGAGCCCAAGTCCTTCCACAGACTGGCCTCGGATGAGATTTTCAGAATCCCACAGGCTGGGAAGGGCCAGCAGGAGAGTTGGACTAAGGGACTATTGCAACCACTGAACAAAATTTTGGGAACCGGGAGCCTTCCAAATCAGCAGACAGAAGACCTTGTCTTTGCCATCTGGGTGGGCTTCAGGCTCACCAAGCCTTTGCATATGTCCCCCTCCCTCAGCCTGACCCTTCCATGGAGACATCCCGGCTGTTCCAAGGCCAAGACACCTGTAAGCCCCCAGAACAGAGGGACCCCTGGGGGCAGGGAACATGAAAGAAGGGACAGGCACACATGTCCCATTTCAAATTGGACCTGGGTGGAGGCAGAATAATAAAACTGAGAAAGGAATTAATGAATGAATGGAAAGGAGGAGGAGGAGGAGGAGGGACGGGAGGGGGCGGCGGTGCCTGCTCTTCCCCAGCAAGTGCTCCAGGTCCTCCCTGCTTTCGGCACACACGCGGTGTCACCTGCGTCTCTCAGGTTGATGAGTCTTCTGCCAATCTGGTGCCAATCTCACCTCGCCTGGTTTCTCGAACAATTTACTCAAAACACAGGCTGGATAAGCTTGGTGGAAGAATGCAATCTGGCTGCACAGCTTTCCAGAATTTCGACCACTTTCCCCCAGCTGCCCCTGCTCTGGTGTGCATGCTCCACATGAGATGAGCACAATGGAGTGTTCTGGGATGCCTATTCTTCTCAGCATGATACATAGTGGGTTATGGTCCACACAATCAAATGCCTTTGCACTGTCCAAAATAAAAATCAATCCACAACTGTACATCTTTCAGGTATTCTTTGCTTTCACCCAAGGTCCACTGGACATTCGCAATGACACCCCTCGTGACATGTCCTCTATTGATTCCACCTTGAATTTCTGGCAGCTCCCTGTCAGTGCACTGCGGTAATTGTTGTTGAATTATCTTCGGCAAAATTTCACGTGTGTGTGCTCTCCATGCTATGGCTGGATAATTTCCACAGTCTGTTGGGTCACCTTTCTTTGGGCTGGGCATAAATCTCTTCCAATTAGTTGACCAGGTAGCTGTCTTCCAAGCATGAGTGAGTGTTTCCTGTGCTTCATCAGCTTGTTGAAACATTGCAGTTGGCATTTCCTGGAACCTTGTTTTTCACTGATACCTTCCGTGAAGCTTGTACTTCTTCCTTCAGTGTCATTGATGCTCGATTATATGCGACCTCTTGCAGTGGTTGAACAGTGACCAGTTCTCTTTAGTGAGCTCATATATGCTTCTATTTCCCTTTGATTTTCCCCTATAATGCCCAATAACTTACCTGTAGAATCCTTACATATTGCAATTTCAGGCTTGAAATGTTCCTTCTGTTCTTTCTGTTGAAGATTTGGAGCGTCTTCTTCCTCTTTTGCCTTTTAAACTCCAGGTCTTCACGCATTTCATTAGACTTTGTGTTCTCAAGCTGCCCTTGGAGAATGTCTGTGCAGCTCTTTTATGTCATCAGCCCTTCTACTCATGGTAGCTTCTCTACATTTAAGAGCAAGTTTCAGTCGCTTCTGACATCTCTTTCCTTCCTGTCGTCTCAATGACCTGCTGCTTTCTTCATGGATGGTGTTCTCAAAGCCACCCCACAGCTCATCAGATCTTCTGTTCTTCATGTTCCACGTGTTAGCTCTGTTTCATAAATGTTCTCTAAGTTCACCTATGGCAGAGGTCAGCAAGGTGTGACTCATGACCCATAGGCGGCTCTTTCAGTGTGAATGGGCGGCTCTGAAATTACTTTGAAAACATTTGAGGCTTATGATTTCAGATCACGGTGATTTCATTTGTTTGAAAAAGAACATATTTAAGGCTCTTGGATGATTTTTAAGTTGTTAGGAGGGACAGGATTAGCTTTGAAGTTTCAGGAGTTTGCTGACCCCTGAACCGGGGTGTGCTCATGGTTGTATTTTGGCTCTTTATGGAGTTGTTTTAATTTTCTTCGGCTTCATCCTGAACTTACACCTGAGCAATTGCTGTACTGTTCCATAGTTGTACCCTGGACTTATTACGGTTGCTACTATCAAGTCCCTCCCGTCCTCTCTTCCTATAGATGGAGTCAAGTTGGTTCCTGTGCATTCCATCTGGCAAGGTCCATGTGTACACTCATCGTTTATGTTGTTGAAAAGTGGTATTTGCCATGGAGACGCCTTTGGCCTTGCAAAATTCTATCATACAATCGTACTCTGAGGACTCCTGTTCTATGGGTGAGAATGTGGAGGTTTAGGGACCTGGTAAGGCTTCATGTTGCTGTTGGGTACCACCAGTTCTGACTCATAACAACCCTGCGTGAAACAGAACGAAATGCTACGGGATCCAGGACCGTCCACATATTGTTGCAATCATATCAATCCATCTAATTCCTCCTTTTCTCTGATCTTCTATGTTACCAAGTATGATGTCCTCTTCTAGGGTTGGTCTCTCCTGACAACATCACTAAGACTCACCACCCTCAAGCTTAAAGAGACCACAGAGCTGGTAGCAAAATCGGCATCGGAAACAAGTGGCTTGTAGCTACTGCGTCTACTGTCAGGCCTCCCTCTCCTCCTGCTTGGCCATGTCAGTGCCCAGGCCCTCTTGCCTTGACCAGAAGGCACAGGGAGCCCCAGCCTCCATGACTCTGGGGCTGGGCTCGGAGGGTTGGTGTCTTGGAGACATTCCTGCAGGAGCTGGCCCTGAGCCCTGCATGGGAAAGGGGCCTGGGAGAGAAGCAAGGCAGAGGCCTGACCTAAGGGAGACCCTCGGCAAGCAATTGTTAGGACAGTGAGGGTTGGAAGAGTGCATGTAGGGAAGGTAGAGAGACTGGCTGAGGGATAGGGGAGGGAAGAGGGGAAGGAGCAAGGTGGGCCTCCTAACTCTCAGTCAGCTACAGCATCAGTACCCAAAGGGAGTGTCACAGTCACAGGAGCTGCCTTTTCCTTTCCAGTAGGACTCTCAGAGGGGTTGTGGGACTCTCGGAGGGGCTGTGGGAAAGCACAGCTAAGGGCCCACTGGGCCGTATTTACCTGACCTCCTACATCTGGATGGAAAGCAAATCCATCACTGTCAGGGATGCATTGCCTTTGCTCTGGACTGGGTCCTGCATAGTTAGACACATCAGGACGATGAGCTGGTTGCTTCTGCATTTCATCCAGATGCTCAGCGTTGGCCAGGCTCATTGTGAGGGCAGTGTCTGTAGAGGCCAGTTGAAGGTCGGGGAGGTTCAAGCCAGGGAAGACTGAGAGACACCAGGCAGTCCTGCCCAGTGGAACTGTCTGTCCCATAGCTCATCCTACTGTGTGCCGCTCTCCAGAGGCCTGGCCCCCTCCAGCTGTTGGACTGGCTTTCTGTAACCCCCCTCACCTAGCCCCCAAGGTGCACAGAGTGAAGAGGTATTGACGTTGACCAGCACCTCCGCTGGGAATTGGCTGGCCTGGGATGGAATTAGCTGGCGTCTTCTGGCTGCTGGATTATGCAGGCAGCGACTCTGATCGAATCTGGCAACCAGATTTATGAATCCGTCGATATTTATTGCAGGGAACAATCCATCTTTATGTCTGGTCTGTGCACACAGAACCTGGCTCTAGGCACCCCCAGTGGCTTTGTGCTAAATGCCGGCAAGGTCTCGGTCAACACCATCTGAGGCAGGGAGCAACAGAGAGGGCCATGAGCAGTGGGGAAGGAGGAGGCATGTGGAGTGGTGGGGTGCATGCGGGAGAGGGGAGAATGCACTCACGATGCCCATCCTAGCTTTGTCCAGGTCTTCCCCCAGCCTCTCTCAAGCCCTGTGCCATCTGATGCCGCAGAAGCCATTGAATTGTCTGATGATTAAAAGTCAGACCATAATGCAAAATCCAGAGTGAACTCAAAGTATGTGTATGGTGGGGGTGGGTTTCCCCCCAATGATATTTGCTATTATTTCTTTCCCTATCCCCTGGCCATTAAAGCAGGTACTTGGAATCTGATAATAACATTTCTGATGAGGGACTAATCTCTAAAACTTATAAAGAACTTCAAAACCTCAACAACAAAAAGACAAATAACCCAATTAAAATACAGCAGAGGACATCTACAGACACTTCACCGAAGACAGGCAGGCAGCGTGCACGCGTGCATGTGCGCACGCGCACGCGCACACACACACACACACACACACAGTGTGTGCCATCTTTTGCCATTAGAAAAACAATGAGTGAGCAGGCCCCTCCAGCAATAATAACAAAGTTCAGTAGGCTGGAAAGCAGCCTGCTGGTGAGGTTGTAGAGAGACGGGAACTCTCAAACATCGCTAGTGGGACAACCTCTGTAGGAAACTATGTAGCGCACCTTTAAAAAGTTAGAAAGAGGCTGAGCCCCAGTGGCATAGAGGTTGGTGGTTCCCCAGAAGCAAGACTGGGTCTCCTACTCCCACCAGAAGGTAATGATAGCCCCCCCAAAACATAAACAAAAACAAACAAAAAAAGTTAGAAAGAACATTTGATCCAGGAAGCCCATCATGAGGTATCTGGCATCTGCTAAAATAGATAGGTGCACACCCATGTTCACCGCAGTACCAATAGCCAGACAAAGATGGGGACAACCCGAGGGAATGCTTGTCCGTGGATGAATGGACAGAGGAACCAGGGATGGACACACGATGGAATACTATGCAGTGCTCATGAATGACGAGGAGTCCGGGAAACACCTCATAACACGGGTGGATATATAGTGTGCTGAATGAAATCAGCCTGTCACAAAAGATCAAATGCTGCATGAAGCCACTCTTATCAAGAGTCAAAGGAAGGTGTGTGCACAGAGAGAAACGTTCTTTGAGGGTCACAGGGGAACGGAGGGGAGAGGAAGGAAAAGTAATTAACTAGATAATAGACACAGTAATTTGTGTGTGGGGGGGGGCAAACCTTCAGTGTGTCTGCAGAGGCAGAACCACACCTGTTAGACTGGCACGTGGCAAAGAGAGCCAGCAAACAACAGAGACATGTTGGTCCTGGGTCACCATCCATGAGGTACTCTCACGGCGAGAGAGTTGAACCAAACCAACCAGAGTCAAATGACCACCAATTCCCTAACCTTCGCAGGGCTCCTTCTCCCACTGGGGCATTTCAGCTTTAAGCCCAAGGGGATGTTTATTTCCACTCCTCCAATCAGTCACAGCTGAGGTTAGAGGTAAGCCTGGTTCCGTTCATGGGATTTCCTTTTCAGGTCACTGTGGTGTAGCCTACCAAAGCGTGTTGTGCATCTCAGAAGGACAGAGTCTAAAGTCCCATTTCAATAGACATATTACTGTTGAGCGTAGAGAGAGACAATACCCAAGAAGGGGATGATCTGCCATCTCACCATCTTACCATCTCAGTAAGACAAAAGAAGACGTGGAGGAGGGGTGGAAGAATTACAGACAGCAAGGGCAAATGCTTTTGCATCTGTGATCCTGGGGTGTCAGTCATAACAAATAATAGCCTGTGAGCACTGCACAGGCAGACAGGCCAGGTGAGCATGTGGGGAGATGAGACTACAACCATGACTGTGTGGAAGCTTGGCAGGATCTATTTCTATGTGCCTGCATATGTGCTGTAACCCTGTGTACACTAGAGCCATCAGCTGGAAAATTTGTGAAAAGTTCTTAGCCACAACCAGACACCTTGAGTTAGTAAGTCACTGGGCCACAGTCTTGGGTATAGCTAACTTAATTGGCAAAACATAGTTTACACAGGTAATGCTTTACAACCTACTTTGGTGAGCATACATCAAGCAATGTCAGCACCGATGAGCCCTAACCTAAGTTATGTCAACACTGATGAGCCCTAACCTAAGTTATGTCAACACTGATGAGCCCTAACCTATGTCAACACTGATGAGCCCTAATATAGGCTATGTCCACACTGATGAATCAATATTAGTTCATCAGTGGAACAGCTGGTCTTGAAAGCCAAGGAGTGGCCGTCAAAAGTGTAACCATTCATTCTTCCTTGAGAAGAGAAGGATGACAATTTAAAACCCATGGAAACAGCCCAAAGGACTAATGGGTGGCACAAACTTTTGCCTCCTTGATCCTGAGATCAGAAGAACAACCCATGCCCAGCTACCACTGCCAACTGCAATGAAAGAGATCACAGCTGAAGGTCTGGACAGAATGGGGAAAAAAGTGTGGCCCCCAAGCCCAAGATCATAAAAAAGGTCAAGCTCACTGGTCAGCTAGAGACTGGTGGAACCTCCAAGGCAAGGGCTCTTAGTCACCCTTTGGATCTGCACATGAGCTCACCCCCATGCTCAGCAAGCGAGGGGGAACAATGCCTCCAAAGTGTACATTCCTTAGAATGAACAAAAGATCCACTCTTACCCAGAAATAAAGCTCAGAAGGGAGGGAAAAGGGAAGAAAGAAGGGTGAACAGAAAACAGAAAACATAGGGAGTAAGTGGGGCCTGTGCTGTGACACTGTGTGGATGTCAAGCAATGCTGTGGGGAAAAATACATGAGTATTCTTGAATGGAAAACCAACATGCTCTGTAAACCTTCACTCAATCACAATATAAGGAAAAAAGAACACACAAACTAAAGAGGAAGTGGAAAGGGGGTAAAGTCAAATAGGTCGAGCACAGGGTATGTTGAAAGCAGTGTAACTCTGTATACTCCTATCATGGCACAGGACAATAAACTCTTCTCAAAACTCATAGCATGGTGTAACACCAAGAGTGAGCCCTAATCTAAGTTATGTCAACACCAATGAGCCCTAACCTAAGCTATGTCAACACCGATGAATCAATATTAGTTCATCAACGGGACAGATGATGGAGCACAAGTCACACATAAACATTACTACATTTATTAATGGAGAACGGTAATGGAGAAACAATGTGTAGAGGAGGTTAATGGAAACTTTGCATTTTCTGTATCATTTTTCCTTAAACCTGTGCTTTATTTTTAAAAGAACAAGAAAATAGTTGAGTGTCAACTCCCAAGCTCAAACTTCTGGTGGGTCAATCAGAGAGTCACTGCTAAAATTCCTGTGATGTTTAAAACTCCAGTGATGAGTGTCCAGGAAAAAGACTACTCAAAGTCTCTCATTTGCATACCTGTGGTGGAAAGCAAGATTTCGGTTTAGCTGGAAACTCCCTGAGAACGAGTCTATTTAGATTCATGACCGTGATTTAGACTCATGACTGCTCCCTCTCCCTTGCTCCCTGGTGATTGGATCAATGTGCTGCTGCATCAGCTCTGCCTCAAGCTCTGTGCTGCACTGCCTGTGGGTCAAGACAACCCATGCATCATGTTGCTGAAGCCTGAGTCTCCTTGAAGACAGGCTGCACCATGTAGTGCTTGAGCTTGAGGCAGGTGAATCCCATTAACTTTGCTTGAATTTGAGATCCCATTAGGGCCTCCTTAGATGAGCTCCCAGGCTTCTGACTTGCTGACCCACCCTGCTGACTGCTGCCCGTGGGCAAACTCTGCTTGCCTTGACTGAGAAAAGATGGCTTCCTTGATCTTGGACCCAGCAGCCCATGTGAGTTGAAGGATTTCTACTATATCAGCTGTTTCAAGAAAGTGAGATGAACTGAGTCCTCTGTTCTGCTGTGTGAACTTCAGCTATTTTATTCCTTCTCTCTGTATAAACCTATCTATCTATCTATCTATCTATCTATCTATCTATCTATCTATCTCATCATAAGTGTCCTGGTTTTGTTTCTCTAGAGAACCCTGCCTAACACAATGGCCCTTCTAGGACAGAATAAAACTGCCCCATGTGAGTTCCCTAGACTACAAAGGCCTCATCTTTCTCTCTTTGAGTGTCAGCTGGTTTCAAACTGCTGACCTTGCAGGTAGCTGCTCAACATGTAACCATTACACTACCAGGGTAGCTGGAGATCAGAGATCCACTGGCCCAATCCAGCTGGAGGAGAGGGTCCATCGAGTGGAGCAACGATTTTCTGGGTTTCTGGGGGAGTAAGGGGCAGAACTTAAGTAGAAGGGTCTCCCAAACACAAGACTCGACTGCTTCTTATTGGCCCTGACTTGGCCTCTTGTCCTGGTCACTCCTTCCTTATTCGTCTGGCCCTGTCCTCCAAAGTGACCAAAGCATGATGACCCCATGAATGTCAAAGCACTCCATGGGGGCTTCAATGGCCAGTTTCTTTAAAAAAAAAAAATAGATTACCAGACCCTTCTTCCCAAGTGCCTATTGGCGGGGCTAAAACACCAATCTTTCACATAGCAGCCAACAGTGTCAACTGTTCTCAGCACTGAGGGCCTCCTAGGCCCCCGAATACTGGAGAGCAGAGTCCGCCCTCCCCCAGTGAGATCAGAGAGAAATCCACCCCTCCTCATTGCCCCAGAAACCACACACTTGGGGTCAGCAGTGGGGGAGAGGAGCTCTTCCGGCAGTGATGGGGAGCCGCTTAAGAAACATCTTCACCCACTAAGACAGGCTGGGGCCTGAAGCTGTTTTAGGAAAGCGCTTTCATACACTGGGAGATATTGGTCCATGCGTGGGGCGTTACTAGTCAACTCTACCTCTCCAGTTTCTTTCTGTCTGTCAGGTGGGGAACCGGTCCTCTTAGACTCCCCTCAGACTAGTCAAACCCAACAGCACCCATGAAAGGCCCCATCCTCCGTGTCTCTGGAGACATCCAGTGCAGTTTGGAGAACCATCTGTTGTAGAGTAATTTCTGGGCACATTGCTACACCAGATGAAGACCCAGCAGAATCAGTTGTCTGCATCTAACTCTTAGGAGTCTCATTCCTTCACTCCACAAACGTCGATTGGTTGGTTGCCTGCGAGACCCAGGGGAGCTGCAGTGGCTGTGTTGTTTGACTCTTTTGTCTTCTCGAAACCCAGCTTCTCAGGTGCAAAATGTAAGAGTAGAGGCACCAGGCCTCAGAGGGGCAAGTGCTGCTCTGGTTAGCCTTGGTCAAATGGCAGCGGGACCAGAGGGGGTGCAAAGTCCCACGCTTCCTGAACTACTCTTCCTGCCTCTCCCTACATTGGCCATCACTTCCCCAAGTTGGCACAGGACGAACTTCTCCTGACCTGGAAGGCCTTGTCAAACAGATGGTCTCGTTGCCATGGAGACCCAGGAGCACCGGGTCCTGGGGGGCTGAGGACTGGTGGGGGTGGGTGAAGGCTCCGATGATTTACTCCTGCCAGAGCCCAGTCCAGAGTCCACATGCATGCTAACCAGGAGTGGCTGCAGGCTATCGCTCAGCCAGGCCGATCAGAAACCACTTAAAGATGAAAGGCTTAGAATATTTATTTGAACATCTCTTCCCCTGGGATTTCACTAGCTCTCCCTTCCCCTGAGACAGCTTCCCCTGGACAACCTCAGGCAGCTGGCCAGGCCCCTCTCTGTCCAGGGGATTTGACTCCATCTTTCCTCAGAGAAAGACTGAGGAGCAAATGCTTCGACATACAGGCACAAGACAGAGGCAGCTCTGGAAGGAGTCCCCAGGGAGGGGGGGAGGGGGACTTCTTGGTCTCATTAGCAAAAACAGTTGTCTAGCAACTGCTACTGTCCAAACACAGATGGGCAGCCCCAGAAGGACGTAAGCTCCCCCACTCTGAAGCTTTCAAACAGGCCTGGGAAGATCCTGTCACAGGTTCTAGGGTGGTTTTTCCATTAAGAAGAAGGCTGGACCTGGGGGTGGGGGGCGGGGGAAGAAGAAGGGGTGGGATGGGCTGGGAGGTCCTCCAGATTTGAGGTCTTGGGGTGGCAGCAGCAATGAAATGTGATGATTACAAACTTGTGCCCTGGAGTCGAGCTGGGCAAGGTTTAGGTCTCCTTGGCTTTCAGCGGCATTTGTTTGTGCTCATGAAGATTTACCCTATGCAAGGTCATGTCATGTGACCCCTCTTTCTCTGTCTAGCTGCACCTGCTCTTTCTTACACAGCACCCCTGGGTGGGATGAGGACCCACATCCTGCAGCCACTGCTTGTGTGACCTTGAGTCTGTCTTTAAGTCCCATTTGGACACAAGGTGAGACTATTCGATCCGATTTGTTTCTAAACTCAACTCATCAAGTGTTAGTCTTGCTATACGGAATGCAGTGTACCTTCCTGTGTATAAAAGATCGAGAAAGACTTTCAGATACACTGAGACACCTTTAGCATAAGATGACAGTATAATAATGTTTTGATGTCAGGCACAAAAGAGTGCTTATTTGTTATTACATACCATTGACTCATAGGTAACTTAATTTTTTAAAGAAGTTATTATGAGTGAGTGAAGGTTCTACCAAGTAAACCCTCGGTTTACCCTACTAGGGCTAGAAAAAAATAATAAACAACCCATTCATATTGTGCTTCACCTTATTCATAGCAATCCCCTCACTTGCCCCACTTCTTTCTGTTTCTTTTTCTGATCCTTCTGGACATAGTTCTTGGCTAAATGCTGCCCTTTGGATCTCAAATCATTGGTTGTCCTAAGGTTTTTTTTACCTCTCTCCTGTTAGTGTTCTCCTTGTAGCCCTGTCTATTGTTTGGTAAAGGTGCCCTCGTGGTAATGTGGGATGAGTGTCGAACTGCAAAGAGCAAGGTCCTTGGTTTGAATCCACTGGTTGCTTCTTGGAAGGAAGAGGAGACTGTCAGAGATCATGAAGATTTACCCTATGGAAGGTCACGTCACGTTGCCAAGAGTCAGAAGCAACTCTATGGCAGTGAGTTGGATTTGGGAGGTTGTGGGTTGTTTGGCTGAAAGTTAAGCCGCGTGCGTAAGTCCAGATCCAGATCTGGGTGACTAAGAGCCTTAGTCCCAGGGATTCCATCAGCCCCTATCCAATCAGTAAGCCTTGTCTCTTTCGTGATGTTGAGTTTTGTTTCACATTTTCCTCTCTATTCAGCTTAATGCGAGCCCTTTCAGAGTACATGGCAGTGGCAGCCGGGCACCATCTAGTTCTTCAGTTCTCAGGAACTTAGAGTGTTGAGTGAGTACTCTGATAGTCTGCTGGGCTGTTTCTGTGTGTCTTTGATTTCCACTACTCTCCTTTCCTCTGGGCAGGGAGAGACCAGTAGTAATCTTGTGGATGATCACTCACAAGCTTCTAAGATCCCAGGTGCTAGTCAGAAAGGAAAGTGTCGAAGATTGACTTGTGTGTTGTTATGCCAATTTATGTCCTCCGAGACTATGATCCTGAGCCTCTAGGCCCAGTGACTGATTCCCTCAAGGTGCTGGGTTATGTCTAAGACATTTTCACAGCTTTCATTCTGTATGCTCCACCCATGATGGATGTGTTTGCAGATCCTCTCTCAAAAGCACATATAGGCTATGGAAGTACTCCCACTCTCCAAGCAGGCATGCCTATCCATGCACCTACTGTAGACCACCACGCTCGTAGGGTAATGTGCAGCATGTCACAGTCTTTACCTCGACAGCATGGCACTCTTACACCCCTCTGAGGGTCCTCCCCTGCCCCCATGATTTTTTTTTTAATTTTGTGCCAACCTCTCTCTCATTTTATATTGACTTCCCCTTCACTCAAATGCAGTCTGGTGTAATGGTCATGTGTGTGGCTGTTAACCCCAAGATTGGCAGTTCAAAACTGCCAATCTGTGGGAGAAAGATGAGGCTTTCTATGCCCATGGAGTCACAGTCTGAAACCCACAGGGGCAGTTTTACCCTGCTCTGTAGAGCTGCCAAGCATTGGCATCAACTGGAGGACAGTGAGTTTGGTTTAGTTTGCCCATTCCCTCAAGTGAACACCTTTCTTCTCCCCAATAACGTCTCCTCCCTTCCTCTCCCACCCGGTAACGGTCAAAGAAGATTTCCTTTAACATGAATCCTCACCTTTACTTTTTTTATGGGCATCACTACCCTGGTGGGAGTAGGAGGCCCAGCCTTGCTCCTGGAGAGCTGCTGCTGGATTTGAACCGCCAACCTTTTGGGTCGCAGTCCCACACACAACCACTACATCACTGGGACTCAGTCTCACCTTTACTTTTGCACAGAATATCAGCCCTTTTTGCACTCAGCACAAGGTCCTCCAGGCTCAGATGTGTCACGGATTCACCATTATCTTTTAGTGCTATTTTATTAATATTGTGCATTAACTACCAAGAGAAAAATAGGGGAAAAATACAAACCAAGTAGAGAAATTGCAAGTACAGTATTCCTGTTTCCAATTGTGTGTGTGCCTTGACCATTTAACACGATAGGCTTGATGAGGTTGGTTTGCAAGTACAGGTGGTAACAATATTCAATATCAGTAACCTGAGAACTGTCTGCATTTCCAAACAAGGGCACGTTCACAGAGAGCAGTGGTGGAATTTCAATGTATCTTCCTGGAGAACACAATTCCATTCATAGCAACAAGAAAGTATGGCAGCATAAGCAAAGACCGTTAATTCTATGGGACAGTAATAGGCCCACATGCTATGGTCATTTGCTCTTCAATTAAGAAGCCCAAGCAATTGTACAGAAAGTCTTTTCAACGAGTGCTGCGACAACAGGCTATCCTCCCAGGGGCTACCCATAAGTGAAAATGCACACCCCACCCTTCCCTCACACAGTCCACAAAACCCAATTCCAGATGCATCACGAAAGTAAAGACAAGCTCCGAAATGCAAAGTATCTTTTAAAATAGACCAAAATAGCTTCATGGCCTAGGGGTAGACAAAGTCTTTTTAGACAAGAGGCAGAAAACAATAATCTTTTAAAATTATTATTCAGATTTCATAAAAATTAAAAGCTTCTACTCATCAAAAACATAACCAACAAAAATGAATGACAAGCTATAGATGAGAAAAAAAAAACATGCTCCGTCAAAGGACTGGTATCAAGAATATAAAAAGAACTCTTTCAGCACAATAATAAAAATAATATAAACATCTCATTAAAAACCTGATGTGGGCGGCTGAGCCCCGGTGGGGTAGTGGTTGTGCGCAGGACTGCGGCCCACTGGGATGGAGGTTCAATTCCAGCAGTGGCTCCACAGGAGCAAAGACTGGGTCTCCTACTCTCACCACCAGAGGGCAGTGATGCCCCCCCCAAAAAAAAAAAAACCTGATGGGGCAGCAGATTTGAAACTACACTTCATAATGGGGTAAATATACTGAAGGTATGTAGTTATTGCTGGACTGACTCTAATGCTCCACTTTTAGGTGTTTACTTAGAATGAAAAATTTTAAATGACTACAAGAGAAAAAAATTATAAATGGAAATAGTTCTTTTGAACAGACATTGAAATCCATTAGTAATCAGGGAAATGCAAATTAAATCCAATCATATGCCAGCACACACACACACACATAAACACACACACACTATAGAATTGCTAACGTAAAAATCTGACAATACCAAGTGTCAGTAGGAACTTAGGAAAACCAGGATTCTTACACAATAGTGGTCAGAATAGAAAACAGAACAATCAATTGGGGGAAACAACAGCCTAGAAGTTTCTCATAAAACACAATGAATATCTACTTTGTGACCTACTAATTCCATTTGCAGTTACTTACCCAAATGAATTAAAAATATATACAAAGGGTAACCTCCCCCCCCCCAAAAAAAAAAGATGGGACTGAGCTGGGCAGAGCAGCACTTTCATAGTATGAATTTTGTCTGCTAGGGAGCATCAAGCAGTTCTGAGTTAGTACAGCCAGTGGCATCGCCTGGGAAAGTTCTCTCTGCCACAGTGAATTTTTTCATAAAAGGAGTTTTACTCGAACCTAGTGTTTTGTGATGGTCAATTTAAGAGAACAGCATGTGGCTATGAAATTTTGTTTCCTGCTGGGGAAAAAAATGGCACAAAAACTGTTGTGATGTTGAACGCAGCTTACAAGGGCAGCGCTATGGGTAAAACTCAAATGTACTAGTGGTTTTCTTGTTTCAAAAAAGGTGAAATGTCACTGATGACAATCCTCATTCTGGATGTCCGTCAGCTTTCTGATTAGATTAAAAGGTTGACTTGTAGTGCATTTGGAGTTCATTCCACCGGGTCACTGTTAATCAAGATTTCTATCTAGAGGTTCTGAAAAGATTGCATAAAAATGTGGGACAAAAACAGGGCCTGATTTGTGGGACTGGTTTTGCCACCACAACAATGCACCTGCTCAGGCAATCATCTTAGTGCACCAGTTTTGGCAAAACAAACAAACAAACAAACAAACAAACAGCATGTTCCTCTTGTCCCACACACCTGACTCTCCTGATGTGGCTCACCTGATCTTACTCTGTGCAACTTCTCGTGGTTTTTCTTAAATGAAGATGATGAAAGGACAGTGCTTTAAGGATGTGGACACAGTGAAGAAAAAACCGAGGGAGGTGCTGCCAACCATCCAAACAGAAAAGTTTGAAAACTGTTTCCAAGAATGGAATCACAGATTTGACACATGTGTTAAGTATAATGGAGGGTACTTTGGAGATGATAAGGTTGAATTGTTAAAAAATAATTAAATACCCCTTCCTATGTCCACATAAAGATTCGACACAAAAAAATATGTATAACAGCTTCATTCATGGTAGCCTGAACTGAGCACCACCCAAAACAAACTGTCCATAAATAGGAGAAAGGATGGGCAGATTGTGACTATTATTATTATTATTTGTTGTTGTTGTTGTTGTTGAAGTTGGGTACCACTGCATCACTTTCAACTCCTTGCAACCCCGTGTGCAACGGAAACAAACACTGCCCTGTCCTTTGTGATCCTCCTAAGGATGTTTCTGTGCTTGAACCCTTTTTTGCAGGCACCATGTCAGTCCATCTCTTTGAAAGTCTTTCTCTTGTTCACAGTTCCTCTCCTTTACCAAGGAGGACGGCCTTCTCCAGGGACTGGTCTCTGCTGACAGCATGCCCAAAGTAGGTGAGACAGTGTCTCGCCATCCTTGCCTCAAATCGGTGCTATAAAAAGAACAAAGTATTGATGCGCACAAAAACACGGGAGGGTCTTTTTAAAAATATGCTCACTGATGACAGCATGACTCCATTTAGGCACAGTTCCGGAAGGGCAAACCTAAGATGTGGTTTAAGAAAAAGAAAAGCTATGTTTGACCCCGCAGGATAAAAGCAGTGATTGACTGGCAAAGGCCCTGAGCAGACTTTATGGAGATGGAAATCTGTCTTATCTTGGTAGGGATTTGTTTGACACATGTAGAAGCGTTTGTCCAATCTATTCGAAGGATATGCTTAAGATCTGTGACAGTCGCGATTTCACTGCTGTAAATTGAAACAGCTCCCGATCACCACCTGCACCAGCAAATATCGGCCTCTACTTAATGATATGTATGTTGAAGTATTTAGGGATAAAGTATGATATCTGCAGCTTAATTTGAAACACATGAAACACAAAATGGATTGAAGGATGAACATAGGGCTAGATATTTGATCAAGCCCACAGAGCAACATGTTGACCTTGGTAGACTCTAGGTCCTGGGTATATGAATATTTATTATTCTTTCCATTATTCTGTATGCATTTTATTTCTTCAGAGTGCATGTTTGGAGGAGGAGAGGTCACAGAGCAGGCTGGAGGCTGGACAAAAGTGGGGGAATAACTCAGAACAATTCTGACTGAAAGAGCGGCCAACTTTGTCCAGGAACAAAGGGGAGTCATCTGGCATCCTATAGCCCTTATGTGTCAGAGGGCTGATTGCGTCCCATTAGGTTCTCAAGTCCCCCTGAGAGAAATCATTTCAGCTAGCCTGATTCAGTCCAAACTAATATGACACTTATGGGGCAGCGAGGGTCTGTCATGTTCTCCACATCCTAACTAGAAGTCACCACAAGGCAGACACAGTGTCTCCTCCATCAAGCCACGTGGTTGCTGCCAGTTTCTGAGACTCATGACGACCGAGTGTATAACGGAAGGAATATTTCCTATTCCTGTGTGGTCTTGTGATCCTCAAGATGTGTGAGCCTGGTGTCGAAGCCTTGTGTCACCCAGCTCGTGTAGGACTTTCCTCATGCTTGTTCACCCTATACTTTTTCAACCATCCTGTGTCCTTTTCTAGAGATTTATCTTTCTTCGTGGCACCTACAGAGCAAAGAAGCCAAAATCTTGCCATCCTGGCTTCCACAAAGCATCCCAAATGCATTCCTTCCAAGACTGGCATGTTAGTTCTTCTGATATGCGGTGAGATCATACCCAATAGTCTTCACCAACACCACAGGTCAAATATATCCACTCTTGTGTCTTCCTTTTTCACTGGCCAGCTTTCCTAGGCATAGGAGGTGATTGGAAAGACCCTGACTTCAGTGGGCTGCACTTAGTCAGACTACAGGTCTCTGCGTCACACTACATGCATCCTTGGGACAGGATCTCCATCCGGGCTCCCTCAACATGAGGACTAGCTCCACCCTTAGCACAGAAGGCTCCCCTGGACATACTTTCCATCTGGTCGGGGGTCTCAGAAGGCTGCCAATAATTTCTCTGCATTTCCTTGACTCCCGCTGGGAGTGATGGAAACTGAGCCCCCTCAGCAGAGAAGGTGACTGACAGGATCCAGGTGGGAAGTCTCTAACTTCAATCATCCTGGGAGCAGACACTCGCTTACCTGGGTTTCAGACTGAGCCTGGGAAGAGCAGCATTCACTCGTGGTGGTGATGGAGGCGCTACACGCCCTCATGTGAAGAAATTCTAACCTGAGGTTCCCACAGCAACCGTAGCTGGGCAACGTCACCCTCAGGTGTTGGCGGGAGGTCACCGAACCGCATCCAGCAGCTCTTTGGGCAGGTGGAGGAACAGCCGCCTTCACACACCTGGGTCCATAGGAACTGAGGGTGGAGGATCATGAGAGAGCAGCTGAACCCCCCAGATGAGAGTGCCGGCTGTTCTGGTTTTCCAGGGAATAGCTGGTACAGTCAGTGCAGACTATGGGAGAGATGCCCAAGTAAAGCTCACCATGTGCAGCAGAGCCAGCAGGAGGAGGAGAAACTCCCCGAGGTGGGTTCTCTGCTTTCCCTCTTCAAAGCATCCCATCTCTCAGTGCATGCATGTATGTGTGTGTCTATCTCACACACACATAGCTTAAAGTATGACTCGTGATCCCAAGGGCACGTTCCCTAACAACTAATGACACATTTCCAAGGTGTTGAATGATTGGACACTAAGAATTGGCCTGTTGCAATGACACAGGCTTGGTTATTTTATGGGGGTCTGAAAGGAGCCCTGGAGACATAGTGGGCTGTGCGTTGAATCGCAACCCCAAAGGCCAACAGTTTGAAACCTCCAGATGCTCCACAGATTGATGAGACTGTCTACTCCCATAAAGACACAGTCTCAGAAACCCCCAGGATCAGTTTTCCGTCCTAAGAGGTCCTAGTGAGTCAAAATGGACACAGAGCAGTGAATTTGAGTGATTTGAGTTTGGGAACAAGTTTTACTGCCCAATCTCCAAGCTAGTTATCAGGGAGGACCTCAACCCCTATACGTCTGACTAAGTCCCCGATTCATGAGTTACATCAGAACAATATCACTGGGTTGTGTTGTTCTTGCTGAGATGAAAAGGCTAGTGTTTCTTCTGTTACTCTCCAAGCTACAGTTTCAGACCAAAGCCAGAGGATCCTATCAGGATAGGAGTGGAGAGAAGGTTGAGAGGTGAAAGAAGACTTAGAAACACACTTGTCACCCTAGGGGGTGTTGAAGGGTGGATGGAATTCTCACTGGAGAGTGAGTAGACATCACTCCTCGCCTTGTTCCACCTAGTCCTCACCAACACACACACACACACACACACACACACACACACACTCACTCACTCACTCCGATACCTCACCCTATCAAGTGTCTTTTCTTTTTGAAATGAACTTGTTTGTCACTAAAAGACTCCAACTCCATGTCAATTTTACTTTCCCCTCCCACCCCCACCCCTTTTAAAGCCATGCCGGCCACTATTAAGGTGTGAAGGACTCTGGAAGGATGTGTTTGTTTAAAGAAACACATTATATATACTATGCAGCCCAGGAAATGAAATTGACAACAGTATCCTGTTAAACCCTCCCCTTTTTCTGTATCCTGCCCCATCCCTTCTCTCTCTCTGCTCCTACCCCATCCCTGTCCTCATCATTGTCATCCAAGTCTTATCTGTTTGGTGTAGTCACTACGTCCCTTCTTCTTTGTTTGTCCTTATTCCAATGGTGATGTTAAATAATAAATACCTTGCCTTACAATGCTAACATGGAGGAGAACTGCATGGCGACAACTCTTCCTGGATGGTACCTGTGGAATTCATTCACAGCTACTACATCGGGGTGTGTGTGTGTGTGTGTGTGTGTGTGTGTGTGCACGCGCAGAGACAGGACTGTGCCTTTTCTCTGGGTGGAAAAATCACTGGGAGTTTTGAAGTGGCAAATTGAGATCTTACTCATCTTTCTAAAGAACTGCTTTGCACACACCGACAGAATCAAGGAAGCTGGGCAGGGGGCTATTTCGAGGATCAGAGGTGCTGACAGCTTGACTCAGGGTGTAGCAATGGTGGTGGTCCCAAGTGGGGCTGTTCTGAATGTATTTGGAAAACAAAACCAATCAGATCAACTCGGGGTGGACTTCAATGAGACTCCAAGGGGTGGAGCCTGAGTTAAGACTGGGAGGAGCATGCTTGGAAGGCCAGAACCAAAGAGTTTGTCTAGGAATGCATCAAGCTTGATTTTCTTATGATGTCTGGAAGGAGATGTTGAGCAGGCCTCTGACTTCAGATGGCATGGAAAACTAAGACTGAGAAGGGCAGAGTCATGTGCCCAAGGCGACACAACTAACACATAGCAAATCCGGAGTGTGGCCGTCCGACAGCAAAGCCTAGATTACCTTCTGTGTTCCACTGCTTCCTCAGGAGCTCCCTGTTTCTAAGGGCGGGGGGGGGGGGGCGACAGGGAGGGCTTTCCAGGCTTCCCCAGGTCTCAAGGATGGAAGTTCTCTTCAGAACCCAGAGTTCTCTCGAGGTCCCATCTGCATCTGCGCTCACTGGCAGCACCGACTTGCCTTTCGAAGAAATCTGCTTCCCAGACATGGTCTTCCCATGCCTCTCAGTGCGTCCAATGGAGTGGGAGGCAGGAGAGTCGTCCAGTCTCTCTTCTTTCTCTCCTTTCTCCTTATTTTTCTGGAAATGGTCCGGGGGAAGTGGTGTTGCTGCTGGTGGTGGCAACGCCTGCTACAATCAGAGCTATTTCGAAGCAAAGAGCTAATTTACTGCATGAATGACTTTAGCTCAAAAGAAGAAATAAGGACGATCAGGAGTCCTAAGGGAGCGGAATAATAGGGTAATTTACACGGGGAGACGAGGGAGACGGGTGAGGCACGCAGGGTAATTCTTTCGCATAATCTTTATTTTATATTTGTGCCCTTTTCCCCTTTGTCTCTCTGGGGGCAGAGCCCCAGCTCAGATTTGCCGCTGGCCACCACTAGGGTAGAGATGTGAAGAGGGAACTAGGGTACAGAAGATGGGGCTGTGCATGATGAGAAGACTGGCAGGTGGGCCCTTGGCTACTTCTGAAAGCCAGCATCTACCGGGGGAGACTGCTGAGAGACTCATGCACACCTTTGGGAGAGGAGACGAGTTACAGAGAGCAGCTTCATATGCCCTCCCAGATTTCATGTTGTCTACAGAGGAGCTGCCGTCTGTCACCCACGCTTGGGACAGACCGCCCCACACAAATTGCTCACTGCTTCCCCTGATGCCTGAGCTCCCAGCACAGATCAGAGCTGGGCTGGCAGGGCGCTCAGAAAATGTTCCATCCAAAAGCCTCGATTCTGAGATGAGGGCACTGTCAGGTCTGGGTTCCAGTCTGGCCTCAGCACACATTGACTGTGTGACCTTGGTCACATGCTACAGTCTGAGTTCCCACCTGTGTCGAAGCAAGGCTGCTACCTCTCTACCACAAGGCATGAGGGTCGAACGAAGAGAAGCACTTTGAAAATGACAAAGCCCCATGTCAATGCATGACCCTGTTGCTTGTTTTAATGAAGGAAATGTCGTCCTGAGCTGCATTGCAAATAGGTGGCAGCATAAGGACTTGAACATCAGTGGCCAGTGTTCTGCGAAATGGAAAGACAGTGTGATGCAGAGATTAAAGGGGGCAGGCTGTTTGTCAGCTGTAGCTCTTTGAGTAAGTCAACTACCCTCTCTGGGCCTCAATTTCCCTCTAAAATGTAGTACTTGCCCCAGGATGCCTACAAATTGAGCTACTAATCAAAAGGTCAGCAGTTGAAAACCACCAATCAACACAAAGGAGAATCCCAGGGCTTTCTGTTCCCATAAAGAAGTATAGTCTTAGAAACTGAGAGGGGGAAGTTCTACCCAGCACAACACTATCCATCTGCTTCCACTCGATGGCAGTGAGTTTGGTTTTTTGAGTGCCTACTCCAGAGAGCTGTTGTGAGTTAGGAGTTAATGCCAATGACCAAAAAAGAGAGCTGCATGCAGCAAGGAACAGGTTAAAACAAAAACCAACCCATGGCCACCAAGCCACTTTCTACCCGTGGTGACCCACAGGTTACAGAATTTCCCCTGCTGGTGAGCATCAAACAATTCACTCTGCATTAGTGCACCCAGTGACATCACCTGGAAAGGTTCTCTTTGGTCATGGTGAATTTTTTCATAAAAGTGGTTTCGCTAAAACCTCGTTTTAGGGATGATGGCCAACTTAAAAGAATGGCGTGTGACTGTGAGATTTCATTTCCTGCTCAGGGAAAATGCCACAGACACTGTTGTGATGTTGAACACAGCTTACAAGGGCAGCGCTATAGGGAAAAACCTCAAATGTAGGAGTGGTTTCCCCATTCCAAAAAACGGCAAAAAGTCAATCAATGAAAAACCTCATTCTACACATCTGTCAGTTTCCTGAGTGGACAAATAAGTTAACAAAATTCTTGCCCTTGTGCTCAAAGACCAATGACAACGATGGTCATTGAAGAGAAGGGGAAGTTACATAAACTCTCTTGGAGCTTGGTTGAGCGGATGTTGTACTTGAAAGAAAAGCTCCGCAGAGACAGACTTTTTTCCCAAGGTGATTACTGGAAGGAAACATGGTGCTAGTTTTACAACCCGACAGCAAACATCACCCAAGCCAGTGGTTTTGTCTCCATGACAGTGTACATGCTAATGCAGCCATCTCAATGAGTCATTTTGCAGCAAAAAAAAACAACAAAAAAAACCCAGCATGTCTCTTACCCCACGTACCTGACTCACTTGACCTCTCTCCCTGGGACTTCTTTTTGTTTCCAACAATGAAGAGGGACATGAAAGGACAGCAATTTGACGACATAGAAGAAGTGGGGCGGGGGGGGAGGGGAAGGGAAGTGCTATCAGCCATTCACACAGATGAGTTTGAAAAAATGTTTCCAAGATTGGAATCGCAGATTGGACAAATACATTAAGTGTAACAGGGTGTACTTTGAAGGTAACAAGGTTGTTTGTAAAAATATTTAAATACATAGCTTTGGGGGGAAAAAATCCATGGGGCGGGGGAGAAGGTACACCCTCATATAGGAAACACTCTGGTGACACAGTGGTTAAAGCGCTCAGCTGTCAATCAGAGGTTCAGCCATCCAAACTCACCACCAGCTGCTCCTCAGGAAGATGTAGCTGCTGCCCGGCTCTGTGAAGACCTGTCTTGGGAATTCTGTAAGTTTATTCTACCCCCCTGTAGGGTGACTGTGAGTCTCAAAGGCAATGGGGGTTGTCAGAATCTGTTATCTTGTAATCTGTTGCCTTTCCAGCTCCCCTACCACGCTGGAAACACTCAGTGGGAAGGAATGTTATTGAATTCATTCCCCACCCCTCTTCCCACAGCCTCGCATACCATAGAGGTTAGGCAAAGGTAGGCGGAGCTCATGCTTATGAATACAGGGATAGAATATGCCCCTCGTTGCTGGGGAGACTTTCTAGGTAACTGCCTTTTCAGAACTTGGGGTGAAGGTTGTGGCCTCTTTCCTGGAGCCTGAAAAGGTCAGAGGAGTCTCCTGAGCTGTTGGAAGGTGAGAAGAAACCTGAAGAGAGCTGAACTCCTCATGCTGCCAGTGAGTGGCACTTCCTGAATAAAATTATTAGGGGGGGGGGGAAATGAGGAAGAAGAAGCCAAGCAATCGTTAACCCCCCCACCCCTTGCTCCCTAAATCCTTAAGTAAGCATTGCCAGCCAGACCTGGACTGGAACTCACCCTTCTCGGAAGCAGAAGCACAGACAAATTAACTTTGGCCACACTGGTCTTCCTTGGTCCAAAGAACCCAGCCTTGGGGCGGTGGGAGGAGGGGGGTTCTGTTTTCTGTACACTGACCTTCCACGCTCCAGACCTCTTGGTCCGTTCCCGACAATTAAACGGCCACAACACCTCCATCAGTGGCCGGCGAGTGCCACAAACACTTGATCAGGAGTTATCCTCGGTTCCCTGTACATAAATACCCCTGCTTAATATGGGAAAGCACCTCGCCTATGATTGAAAATGCTCCATGTTTATGGCTGTAGCTGTTGTGCTGCGGTAGCCTGTGGTTTTATGGCCCTAATTTTATAATAAACCTTAGTTTTAATTTTCCTCCTCCTGCCCTGCAGCCAGAGTCTCCAGAACGCAGGGGAAGGGAGAGGGTTCCTGCTCAATCACTCCAGGCCACCTGTCACCACACAGAAAAAGAGAGAAATCCTTGCCAAAGCCAAGCCAACCCACCTGCTCCTCCGTCAAAGACGAAGGTCACCTAGCCTGTGGGGAGGAGGACAGAGCAGCCCACATGACCTTCTGTGCTGGAGGCCGGAGTCCTAACAGCAGCCAATTCGCTCGGTGAAAGTGCCAGGGCAGTGCCAGCTGTTCACAGCCCCAGGATGTGTCTAAGCTGGGGCAAAGCGGAGGCAGAGGCCAGACAAACAGGTCAGGAGAAGGAACCCTACCAGTCCCTGAGCCCTGACCCTAACCTTAAGCGCAGCATCCTTGAGCAGGAGCAAAGGAGGGACGGGGACCTGGCGGCTGCTGTCCGTGGTGCTGAACCGTGCCTGCCCACGTGGCCCTGAACGTTTCCCCGATGAAGCCCATGCAGCCTTGTCTTGCTTTCTAGTTCCCATCTTAATAACAATGTAGCAATCTTTATACTGGTGCAGGGCGTTTCACCATTGGTGCCACTGGTCTCAAGTCATTTTTGAGAACTCTATCGCGTTCCCAATCTTTACAAGAAAGTGTTTTCCACGGGGGATTTGGGGTGGGACGTGGGGGGGGGGGGGCTGGAAGGGGTGCACGCTGCTTACCTTTCATGCCACTGCTACCCACGCCCCCTACCTATGATGTAGAGGTGAGAGGCGGAAGGAGGCGGGTGGAATCAGCTGGAACTACTGGGGAGGAAAGTGGGTCCCAGCAGGACGGCTCCTCTCCTGCAGATTTACTATTTGAGGGAGCCTCTGAACGACCCTTGTGGAGCGGAGCGGGTTGTTCAAACATTTCCAATTTTACAAAGCCAGTTAGTGTGACAAAAAAAATTCTCCCAAGAGGCAAATTTGAGATCTGGAGGGCATGCGTAAGGAGGCAGAAACCCCACCCAAGCTCCACTTTTTGGCAGAGTAGGGGGAGTTCACCCAGAGATGGAATCGACTATCTTGTCTACTGCCACTGAAATGGAGGCTGCAGGTTGGAAAATATGGGAAATTTGAAAGGATTCCACCATTAAGGGTCCTTTAAATGGCCTGTCAATTAACTGCGCTTTAGCCTGTGCCTGTCCCAGGACCTGCCAAGTGATGACGCAGAAGGAGTTTGGGTCCTGGGTTGCAAAGTATGGTCTAGCACTTGCTCGCTGGGCAGCTTAGGGCAAGCACCCCTTCCCCCTTGACCTCTGGAGACCCGGCCCAATCTTCTGATTAGGAGCCGAGTCTCTTGAGAATAAAATGAAATCATAAAATCAGGCTATCGGGGCATGGTGAGGACTCGGTGAATGCCAGCTTCTCTTCTGTCTTCTCATCTTCCTATCGGTCTTTTCAGTCAGACAGTGAGACTGGGGACGCCTAGACAGAAACTCCTGCAGGCACAGCTTCCTGAACCCAAGATGCTGCCAGTTACCTCCTTTGCAGCTGATGGGCACCCCCCTCCCCACCCAGTGTGTGGGATAAAATAGAACTGTGCTTCAGTAACTGATCCCCTTCCATCAGTAGCAAATGAACTCACACCTCCAACCTGCCCATGAACAACAAGTCCATTAACCAACCACCCGCACCGCCCTCACACCCCTGGACTTGAGAAGACTGAAGTTGAAACTCCCATCTTGGCCTAAAATGAGGAGATAAAAGAAGAATAGAGCTCTTTGAGGTCAACTGCAGCCCTCTTATGATTCTACAGCCAACCTGCAGAATATGTGAGGAGTAATGCAGATAGGCAGACTGTGTTGTACTTTGGAATAGAACACTCAAGGGACAGAGGGAATAGCCTTGTAACCATTGCTCTTTTCCTCCTCCAGACCTCCAGGGCCTCTTCATGACGCCCTCTGCCAAATACACAGGGAAGTTTGGGGGGGGGAAAGAGCTGAATGATATCTCCAGGGAGTGGACATCAAGAACAGCACCGGGGGTGACCCCAGAAGGAAACACTGTAGTGGGTGTGTGGCGTGTGGGAGCTGGTCCCATTTGGTGTTGATGAGTTTGCATGGAGCTGCCTTCTTTTGTTTTATAGCATCAACGGCGCCACCCAAGTGATGGAGAGGCCAGAGGTAGAGGTAATTGACTCACTTCACCTAACTCCAGCAGCCCCACCAGGGGCTCTCCATTTGATGCCTAATTACTAATAGTGTGGAGGAAAGAGCTTGGACAAATCAGCTCACTTCGCTGGCTCTGGTGAAGTGTCTTCCCCTCTCGGAACCAGTTATCCAATCTGGCTTCCCCAAACTGCTCAGAGACAGGATTTAAATCTTGTACATTAGCTGTGTCACCCACATGTCAGATTATAGCCCTTGCCTTGGAAGAAGTCCAAGCTGCTCCTTAGAAGCAAGAGTGGGGAGACTTTAGACATCTTGGGAGAAACCAGCTGCTGGGTAAGGACACCAACCTTGAGAAAGTAGGAGGGTAGCAAATGAAGAAAGACCCTCGATGCGGTCTCACCAGGGCCTCACCAGTGGCCCAGACAAGGCAATTGTGAGGGTGATGTAGGACAGGGCAGTGTGTAGTTCTCCTGTGTGTAGGGTCCCCAGGCAGACAGGGCACATTCAACAAACTAAGGGCAGGGGGACTGACAGTATCTACGCAGGAAGGTTCTAATTTCAATCATTCTGGGAGCAGACATGAGGGGTCGGACAACACTGGGTAGCTGACAGATTGAAATGTGGCCATGGTGTCTGATCCTGATAGCCTAGGGGTGATCTTCGTTGGTATCCAAGCGCTTTAAGCCAGTGGAAAGCCCTGTCCTCAGGAATAGGGAGTAGAGAGGAACAAGATGGGCAAGAAAGACATGGGGGAGATTTTTGAAATGCAAACTACAATCTTACAGATAAGAAAACTGCAGCCCAGGAAGGATGGAAGATCCTTCTGAAGGTATTTGGGGCTGTGACAAGAGATGAGGGCCAGGTGTATTCCCAGAATTCCCAACCCAATCTTTCCTAACTCAGTCAAGGGTGGGACACGAAATCTATGCTTGCTCCTGATTCAAGGTTTTCTGCCCTGAATGACAGAGTAGGGTCAGAAAGGTCTTGTCACAAGATGTCCTATTACAGTCTCTGTTGGACAAATTTAAAGTGAGTGCTCTGATCCTGAAGATCTCTCTCTCTCTCTCTCTCTCTCTCTCTCTCTCTCTCTCCATTCTTTGTGCATGAACACACACACACACACACACACACACACACACACACACACACTGTCCAACTCTGGTCTCTCTTATCACCCAGCTCCCTGCAAATCAAGAGTTTACCTCTGCTGTCTCACAGAGAAGACCCCCTAAAGACAGAGGATCATCTTCTTCCCTCCCGCACTTCAACAAGGCCTCTTTTTCATTCATCACTCCGTCTGTCTTCTCCCCATTCTGTCCTCCTAGTAGTCCCTGGGTGACACAAGCAGTTCCTCTGGGCTACTAGCCTAAAGGTTGGTGGTTTGAGCCCAGCCACCTACCTGATGGTGATCTAATTCCTAAAGTTTACCACCATAAAACCTCCAAGGAACTCATCCCCCCCACCCACCAAGACATGGGGTTGCCAAGAGTCATTCAACTTGCTGGCGGTGGGTTTGGGTGGGTTTTTATTGGTCACAGAGTCCCATTCTCCTTCAGATTACGCCCCCTCTCAAGATGAGATGTTCTCTCTCACCAGCCCCATCATTCCCTAAAAGCATGCTCTCCTCTGGGGCCGGGCCCTCCTCCTTAACCAAGTGGGGTTCCCCTTGGGACAGGGACCTGCCTCTCCCAGCTGGCAGCTGTCTGTCCACCAGGCTGCAGAGGTTGGTGTGGCTCAGAGGAGGGAGTTACTAGTGGGGAAAGTGAACTCAGGGCGGGAGTCCTTCGACTTCTTGGAAGCATGAAGAGTTAGAAAGTGTTGGAAATCTCTCTCTGCGTGTGTTGACAGGCTCACTCCCCACCTCCCTTCCTCCACCTCCCAGCTCCAGAGACACCTCCATCATTCAGTGGGTCTAGCTGCAGGAAGGTGTCGGAAACGTTAGTGCTAAGCTGCTAATGAGGGTCTGTGGCTGGCGGGGCTGGGGGAGAGATAGGTGTTACTGTGACACCCAGAAAAGGTTTGGGGTCCCTTACCTGCTAGGGTCTTCAGGCTGGCCTGTGTCATGAGGGGTGGTAAGGGTTCTTTTTGTGTGTCATTTGTGGAGAAACTTTCAAAACATAATTGTGTTTTCCATTCACCATGTATGCACATTTGTTTGGCAGCATTGTTAGCAAGTCCCTCCCCTTTGCTTCCCTGCATCCAACTGTCCTGCCTCTTCCTGCCTTCTGAGCTGTGCGTGAGCCCAAAGCTGCCCGTCTGGTCTGAGGAGCACATGCCTCTGTAGTGTGGCAGACCCTGTCACAGGCCCGTCTATGGTCTCTGATTGAGGAGCTCTGGTGGTATGGGGGTGATTCAGGGGCTGCCCCTCAGGATAAGGAGGGAGATTTCTACTCCCATAAAGATGTTGACTCACGAAAACTCACAGGAGAAGGTCTACGCTATCCTATGGGGTCACTGTTTTATGGTCTGACTCAGGGTTCTGGATTTACTGCCACGCTGGTGGCATAGCTGGAAGCAGCAGCTGAGAGTTTCTGGGTGTCTGACAGTGGTAATGGTGAGGCCCTGCATCTGTTCACTGATGGCCACGGGCAGGCTGGCTTCTCCACCTGGAGGGGATGCCCCCAAACTCATGCCTCCTGAGCATACAAAGAACTGAGCCGACTTTAGAAAACCGTGCGATTAATCTTTCCATTTTACAGACAGGTAGGTTGAGCCACCTGAGAGATTCACACGGCAACTTAGTATCAAGGACCATTTTTCAATATTGGAAGAGAGGGGCGCCCTGAGAGAGGGGGAAGGCCTCTGGAAGCAGGCAGACTCGGTGTTCAAATCCTGGTCCTCCCACCGGAACAGCTGTGTGTTGTCGAGCAAGCAGCTTCACCTCTCTGAACCTGGTGGGGAGACAGCACACCTGTCTGTGCTCTGGAAGAAGCAGATTCTCTTTCCCCAGTCTGCATGTCCTCTGGACCCAGGTCCAAGACTCTGTTCTCCCTACTAAAAGAGTGAGGGTCAATTCTCCCTTTTCCTGCTTCTATCTCCCTGCCCGATTAGTGGGGGTGTAGTCGCCTGGATAGGCAGGGTCCTTGAGTGCCCGAGATCTCTGCCTGGCTGGCTCTGTTTCTTTGTGTCTCTGTAGCAGAACTTCTGATGCAACCCAGAGGAGGGGGGAGCTGAGCACAGGTGCAAGTCGCCAGAGCAGGATGGTGCGGTGCGCTAAGCTCTCATTCTGGGAAAATGAGTGCAATTTCCATTCCTTTCCCGGGAAGCTGGGGCCAGCTCTTGGCGTGGCTGCAGTCGAGGTGTTGCCTTGGTGAGTAATGACTTCGGCAATGACTCTGTCCTCAGCTTGTACCTCGTGGCCCAAAGATGAACTTAGGGCCCATGAGTGGAGGGGGGATGCTTGAAGGGACTGGTTCTACTTAGCCTGGTGGCCCTAACATCCTGTTTGATTTCTCTTCCCCAGGGATCCCTGATGGGCTCATTGGCTTTACCTTACAAGGGGGAAGATGGAGGCCCAGAAAGAGGCAGGACCTCTACCAGAGGCACACACTTAGCTGAGAGGAAAGAATGAAAGCCCAGCACACAGACAAGACCTCTGGCCACAGGCTCAGATGGACATGTCTACCCCTGCTTGGAGGCAGCCTCCTTACGCCTGCCTGGAACTTCACAGCCCATCTCAACTCTCCTTTGTGTCCTAGTTCCTAAAGAAGAGCACCGAGTCCCCTGGTTCTTGGCTGTGGTCCAGCATTCTGCTGAGGTACACGTTCCCCAAGCAGCAGGCTACAGCCTAAGCCCTAGCCCTGCGGGATAGGGCATGTCTGTGTTACCCTCTCCCAGTCCAGGGGCAGCCTGACTCCTCAGGTCTCAAGGTGCCAGGGGCTATTCACCCAGCAGTCAGAGGAGGGACAATATCCCAAGCCCCTTTGCAGATGGCCGATCTGGTGGTCAGGAAAGCATAGTGGCCTCCTCCCAGTGTCGCACAGCCATCACACAGGGCCAGGTGTCAGTCCGACGTCTCCTCTTCTTTCCACAGAGGCTCCATGGGCCAGGCCAGGACTGGGCTCCCTGAGCTCTTGCCAGCTGGCAGGTGCCGTGGGCCGATGCAGGTCCAGGACTTGCTGTTCCCTCGTCAAAGTGGGCCCATGCACCAAGCCAGACTGACCCCCTTCAACAACTATGGGAGTTTGCTGTCCTTAGGTGCGGTCAAACCGGCTCCCCCCTCAGCAACCCAGACCTGTGCCCCACTCACCACCGCTGCTCTGTTGGGAGCTGGTGCTTGCAGCCTCTGAGGGAGTTCATCCCCTTGAGGGGCTGCTCCTTTTCCACTGCTCCTCTCTCTCTCTGACATGATGTCCTTCTCCGGGACTCAGCCTCATCTCTTTGCGTAAAGAAGTGGAGGCATTGAAGAGTTAGGTCATGCACCCACACACACATCCCTGAGGCACCCCGGTGGTGTCGTGGGACCGCTTTGGACAGCCATCTGCATGGACAGCAGTTTGAAACCGTCAGCAGCCCCCTCGGGCAAAAGACTGGCCTTTCTGCTCCCGGAAGCAGTACGGTCCCAGAAACCCACAGGAGTCCCTGTGAGTCAACAAGCATACCACGTGGGGAAGGACACACACCATTAGAGTCCAGGTGTGAATCTTGAGGGTTCTGACGTCAGAATCGGACTCTTTTAGTGTCCTGCCCTACTACACATGGGCACACACATAGGCACAACATTCCTGACTTGAGGTCATCAGGGAGCTCACCCCTGGACTGCAGAGACAGTAAGCTGGCCGAGGCCCTAAAGTGGACCCTGAAGAAAAGAAAAAGCACCCCTTCCCATCACCCTCCCCCTGCCTTGCTCAGAGGCGCCCTCTCCCCAAGCCTCCTCTCCCCAGCTCCTTGGGGGCCTCCCGCTGCATTGCAAACATGTCCCAGCAATGGGGGGAGAGAGGGAGGGCAAGAGGCGAATGAAATATATGTAACATCTTATTAGTAAGGGACATCTGAGCCTCTAATTAAAATTTGCCTAATGACCCAACTTCTCCGTCATTTTCATTCTTAGAGACATTAATTTAAGGTGACAGGTACTTAGGCAAAGGGAAAATTAATTTTTCCTTTAAAAAATTAAAGGGGAAAAGAGCGGCCTGCTCTTCTCTTAGTATATTATTCGATCCTTTCTGTCTTTTTTCAGACATCCTCCTGCTCGTTCCCAGGAAGGTGTGGACGCTGAAGAAAAGTGCTGGGAGTGGCAGGAGATGGGCAGGAAGGGAGTTGGACCGACTATCCAGGGCTGCCTTGCCGGGATCCCTGAGCGCTCCCCACCATCTCCCAGCTGGCAACGGTTGCAGGAATTCCGGGAGCCTGTTTTTATCCAGGCTGTGTGACTTGGCAGAGCCAGTGTTATCTGTTTCTCTTCGGAGCAGATGGTGGGCACCTCTCACCCAACCCCAGCTTTCTGCCTGGACTCACTTCCCTAAGCAACAGGCTGCAGCCGGCACCTTTGCTCCCTGGGTGCAGGGACCAGGTGGCAAAGGCCAGGGCTGCAGCCTGGCTCAGTCTTCTGGTTCCAGCTGGCCTCCGACCACGCGAGGTCAGAGGGCAGCACAGGGAGGACTGGCCCACGGGCGTGGAGGCTGTGCTCGTAGGGAGAATGGGCTGGAGGCAGCGCGGGTCTCTGGAGCGGCACAGACCTTGGGGTGGCCTGGGGAACATAGAACAGGGCCCTCCCGCTCTCTCTGTCCAAGTGGCTCCTCCTCTGACGCCCTGCTGCTCTCTGTTCTTTCGGGGACCCTTATCCTGCCCTCCACAGTCTCATCCTCTGGCTAGCTCTCGGCTCTCACTCCAATCTGCCCAGCCCCATCACTCCAGCTCCCAAGACCTCTCAGTTGCTGGCCTCCTTCAGCAGGATGTAAACCTGAAACTGGGGGAGGAGAAGGGAGCATGGGGGAGGAGGGGCAGGAGATGGGGGCCCCCTTCCCAAAGACCTGGAGCACTACGATTAACTTCTCTCTTCTCTCTCACCCTCTCCCTTCTCTCTCTCTCTCTCCCTCTCTCTCTCTCTCTCTCCCCATTTGCCCTCCAGCGACAGGACTGATGTTGGGAAATAAGCCAGGTTTGACTTCCTGGGGAGCTGAAGGAGGCTTCTCTAACAATTAGGCCGCAGTCTTTGACCCGAGGGGTATCTAAATACATGGGTAGCAATACCTGGTCCACTTGGGCCTGTGAGGAGGGCAGGAGGAGGGGTGGTTAGCCTCTTTCTCCATCTCCTGGGCAAGAGGCTAAAGCCAGGCCACCGGGAGGGGCTGCTGGGGCAAACAGGCCTCCAAGTCCTTCACCCACCCACCACTCTGCCCAGGGCCAGGCCGAGGGCTCTAAGTGGAAAGTCCCCCCGGAGGCACAAGGCCGGGAAGGGTTTCTGCTAGTGATGGACAGGGAAAAGAAGGGAAGTGGGTGGGGCTGGAACAAGCACGTGGGATTAGGAGTCAGCAAGCTGAAATCCAGCCCCAACTCACAGTACAACCTCGTGCTGGTCCGTGCTGTCTGAGTCTCTCTGGCTTCCCATGTAAAACGGGGGTGATGACACCAGGCCCCACTGCCCAGGTCCCCAGGGAGGGGCCAGGACAAGTGGACAGAACCTCTACATGCAATGTGGCCCAGGGTCCTTCCCCTCCCTGTGCCCTGTCCCCTGCCCCTCCCTGCCCAACCTACCACCTGCCTGGGGAGTTGCAATTCTGCTAATGCAAGGAGGAGGGGAGAGTGCAGAGGTTCCAAGAAAGCCTGTTCATCTTACTTTGCATACATTTGCATATTGAGTTTAAGAGACTCTCGTTCTAATTCTGAGGGTGGAAAATAAATGAATTAACCAAGGCGAGATTAACCAATGCAACCGCTGCAGCAACTGTGTCTGTCCCTGGCTCCTCCGGGCTTGACACCAGGAGACAAAGAGTGTTCTGGAGGCGGTTGGTTTTGCATCATCCCTGGGCAGGAGCTCTCTGTCTCTCCCACCCATACGCAGCAGGCAGCCCTGGGGGGGAGCCAGGAGGCTGGAGAGTGGGGTGGACTGGACCCTCGGGGTGGTTGTGCAGAACATGGGTCCTGGGACCGGAGGCCCAGGGCTGGCCCGAGCTCTGCCTGGTCTAGCACAGAGACAGTGGCTTCATCAGCAGCATCTCTGTCCTCCCAGGCCCTGCAGTGAGACACACCAAAGCCAAATGCATGGCCCTTGCGTCCATGCCAACCCCTGGGAACCCCTGTGGGTTTCTGAGATAGTGACTGTAGATGGGACAAGAAAGCCCAATCTGTCTCCCTTGGAAGCGGCTGGTAGTCTCAAACTGCTGACCAGGAGGTTTGTAGTCCAATGAGTAACCACTGCACCATCATGGCTCCTGGGTCAAGGGGTAGAAAATCCTCACGGATGTGGCTGCACACTCTGAGTCCTTCTTGGCTTTCCAACCTCGTCCCTGTGTGGTAAGAAACGTAGGTCGTACCTGGCATCAGAGACCAAGGAGTCTGCTCGCACCCTGTTCCCCCTCCTCATTTACTTGCTCTGCCCCGAAGTCTCTGGCCCCTTCTAGCAATGACACAGCAGGACCAGTGAGTCAGATCTCAGCTGGCCCCCAGGCTGCCCGAGAAGAGCTTTGAGGTAGACCTCCCTCTGCAAAACACAGGTAAATCACATGTGCACCGCCCCTCTCTTGCTTTCCTGAGCTCTGGTTGGTAGGAGCCTTTGGGGATAACCCAGCGCAGTCTCCCTGGGAAGCCTCGCCACAGGAGCAAGTGAACCCCATCAGCACACCCACCCTGCCAAGCAATTTTCTTGAGGAAACAGAAGAGCCGAGTCTTGCTGGCTCCACCCTCCCTCTTCCACCGCACCTGCCTCCCTGAACCTTCACCTCTGCCCTACCTCCCTGACTCTCCGAGGTGAATTGGGGATCTGTCTCCTGCTGAGCTCTGAGAGGTCCCTCAGATTTCTCCTCCACCCGACCCTGAATTAGAAGCAGAATCCAGAGCCCCATTTTACAGGCAGGAAGACTGAGGCTCAGAGATGCCGTGTGGGAGACAACACCCTGCGAGGAGGGTGACCTGGGCTGGGGAAGCCATCGGAGGCTGCTCATCCCAAGGTGGGCAGTTCGGAGCCACCAGCAGCTCAGCGGACATGGCTGTTACCCTTCATGAAGGAGGAAGAGGAGGCTGTGTGGTCTGGAGACAAGGAGCTCTCTCAGAAAACACACAGGGGCATCCTACGCCATCCTGTGGGGTCGCTGTAAGTCAGAGTCCACACTCTAGCCGCGGTTGGGGTCTTTGAGGTTGATGGTGAGGGCTGGAGAGGACCGTGCCCACTCCTGCCCTGCCTTCTGGAGCCCCTCCCCTGGAAGGAGGTTATGCACACACGAAGGAACTGGCTGAGAGCACGGGCTGCTGCCGCCTTCGGCTTCCGGGGTCCAGTGTCATGTCAGTGTCTGAAAGAGCTGCTGCTTCAAACCACTGAGTTCACAGGATCCCTAAACCCCCTCATGACACTCCTGACCCCCGTCCTAGCCCAGTACCCAGCACTGGGGCTGCCTCGGGCCCCTTCCCTCTGCAGGACAGAGCACTAGATCCAGGCCAGAGGTCGGAAGTCATGAACTGGAGGAGCATAGACCTGTCTTAACTTGGGTGAAGGGGAAGGCAGGCAGATGGACGGCTAGATAGACCCGCAGACAGATCGATCTGCAGGCAGATTCCTTTAGCCTCCAGCGGGAATTCCCTCTGGTCCCTCCTCCAAGAGGCGCTTCCCCCCTGGCTGGGGAAAGAGGAGCAAAACCAGAGTCTTTCTCAATTCTCAGCCCCACTTTCTGACTTCTGCCCCGCAGCAGCCAGCCAGTCCAGCTCCAGATGGCACCCCGCTGCCACCTCTGCCCTCTTGCCTCCCCAGAGCCCTGCTCAGCCTAGGCCCATGGCACGGGTTAAGAAGTGCAATCCTGAAAGAAGAGGCTCTGTCTCAGTCCGACAGAATCCTTCATCCCACTCCCCATCTCCTTCCGCTCCCTTCCCCTGCCTGGCCTGGCCCTGCCACTCACTCTCAGGTCCCCCGGAGTCTAGGGTGGACACGCAGGCTCCCTCCAGGCTGCAGGATGAGGTGAGCCAAGAGGGGCCCGGCTGGCCGTGGGCGCGAGCAGTCTACAGGGACGCAGGAGCCTCTCTGCATCGACTGGGTAATTGAATCCTCTCCTCGGTCCTTCCGGGGAATGACTGCCTCCGCGCTGCAAAGATGAGGGGCGGAGGACTCCCCCCAAGTCACTCCCGCAAGGTCATCTGGCTAAAAACAAAACCTCAGCGGATCTGAAGCCAACCTTGGACAGCGTCCGGCGGCGGCGTGCTTCCACAAGGCCCCACCAGCTCCGCCCACTCCGCGCCACCCAGGCCAGCTGTCCCTCCTTCCCCAGGGGAGCCCGACTCTGAGGAACCCTGTGGACTAGGTTTGGGAACTGGGTAGACTCGGCGATGCCCCCCGCTGCTGGTGGAGTCCACCCTGCTGGGCCACTTCCAAAGAAACCAGTCCCAAGCCAAGCCTGGTGCCAGAGTGAGGATGCCCGCTCACGGTGCTCCTCGAGGCCCGAGTAGAACTGCCCCTCTGGGTTTGAGTATCAATCACGGGAAGGGCAGCCGCCTTGTCCTCCTGCATGATGTCAGACAGCTGACCGTGGCCCACTTCACCACCAGCGTTCATGAGGAATCGGTCTGGGAGCACCTCAGTATCTATCAGCTCAGAGAGAGAGAAGGCATTGGAGATGTTCCTGAGTCCTCTGCCAGAGGTTCTGGCTGGAGGTGGGGGTCCAGTGATTTTAGCAACGTCCCCTAGAGGTTCCGAAACACTTGGGAACAGTTGTCTTAACCCAAAGCCCTAATTGTACTGGAGGGAGAGTCTGAAGGGTCCCAGGGTTCCTATGACAGTGGAGTCCATCTCCCAGGCCCCATCCCCACCTGGAGAGCACACCTGGGGTGCCAGGGCAGGCCAGGACAGGGGCTACATTGGTCTCCAGGGGCTACATTCTCTCCCATGGAGATGCAGCCTGCTCCCCCAAACATGAGCGTGTTACCGAGGGACACGGCCAATGAAGGCCCAACCCCACACCAACAGGGCTTTGTCCAGCGACCTCGCACCTGTCTCTTAGACCCATTCCAATGAGGAAACTGAGACACCAGGAAGCGCCTGACTCCCCCCAGGGTTTCCAAATAAATCCCAGGTTTCCATTTACCAGTCAGTCTGCCCATCTGCCATGGTCTCCCTGCCTCCATTGCTACCTGAGGCTCTCCCCCCAGGCTTCCTGGAGCAGACAGTTCAGCCAGAAAGGGGGCGGAGAGCATCCCTGCACCCTTTGGGGACCTAACAGCATTAGCTCCAGCTGTATAATACCAATAGCCTCGTAATTTATATAGTGGCTTTCATTACTTCCCTTCTCCAAAGGCTTGTTCAATAAATTACTATTTTATGAATTCCAAAGTGCTCCGTGGTGGTGCCCAGAGCTCCAACTGGCTCTGCTTGCTGTGGGGGCAGGGAGGCAGCAAGGGCTGGGCAAGGGGTAGTGAACTTCCACTCGCCTGTGCCTAGGGAGCTCGAACTCTGTGGGGTGAAGGGAAAACTCACCCTGAGGCAAGTCCTAATCACCACCCCCCTTCCCTGCCCCACCCTGGCCCAGGCCATGACTGCGTGAGCTTGGCTTCATCGTCTGCATCTGGAAGCAGAGGAGGGCCCCACTCTCTCAGTGGGGTGACCGGAGTAGGTCCCTGGCACACTGGAGGTGTAAGAAGTACTTTTTTCCTTCTCCATCTGTAACCAGCACCTGCTCCCTTCAGAGAGTCCACTGAGCCCAGTGTCCACCAGGCCATTCCGACCCCCAGCTGCCCTTGAGGACAGGGCAGACAGCCTTGAGGTTCCTGAGGCACAAGTCCTTGTGGAAACTGACAGCCACATTTTTCTCCCCAGGAAAAGCAGGACGTTCAAACCCAGCCCTCCAAGCCAGCAGCAGAGCAGCGCGCTGGACTGCTGGACCAATGGGGCCCCCAGGCTCCCCATCTCCAGGGTGCCCACCAGGGGGGACACGTCAGTTGCTGTTTTTCCTCCCCTCCTCGGCTGGGGAAGGTGTAGCAATATTTACAGATAGGGAAAGCTCTCCTGGAGGTATTAGGACATTAAAATGTCGGTTGTAAACCAATTTGCAGAGTATAGCTCCAATTTAATAAAATATATGTTTTTACATATGCGTATATAGAGAAAGATATGGATTTATCTGTAAAAAACATAGAGGGGGGGAAACCCCGGTAAGTAGATTTCACAAGCCGTGAATAGTTTTTAACCAGGGAAAAACAGCACTGTGGCAGGCAGGGGATGGGGTGGGTGGAGTAGAGAAGAGAAGATCATTCTAATTTGTTTCTATGTAATTTCGATAGAGCGGGGCAGGTTTGGGGGTGTTGCTCACCTTGGAGTAGGCATTTCAGAACAGATCTTCCTAATTAAAGAACCCTGGTGGCATAACAGGCTGTATGCGGGCTGCTCACCACAAGGTCAGCAGTTCAAACCCACGAGCTGCTCCATGAGAGAAAGATGAGGCTTTGGGCACCCATAAAGGTGTACAGCCTTGGAAACTCAAAGGAACAGTTCTGCGTGTGGCATGGGTTCAATATGCGTCAGAATTGACTCAAAGGCAGGGAGTTTTTATTTCGTTTCAGCATATTTTACTAATTAAAAAGGAAAGCATGACCCTTGCCCACAAAGGACATGAACTCCCTTCCCCTCCCTGCTCCAGGGAAGAGGCAGTCAGAGGTCAGGGGCCAGGGGTCCCCACACAGGGACTCTTGGCAGCCAGGGGTGAGCCCTGGGCCCCAAGTTCTCTCTCCAGTACCCCTCACCTCTCTGAAAGCCTCCTGCCCACCGGCCACAGACCTGACCCCTCACTCCCCATCCCTATCCCCAGCCTGTGCTTAGCAGGCTGTACGGAAACCTCCAGTCTCTCTCAGAGGAAGCTGGAGGGTCACTAGGAAGAGGAACTGACTCATCCACCATGGAGAAGCTTCACCTGTATCCACTGCAGTCACCATGGCAACACCACTGCACCAGGGGGCGCTGCCCAGGAAACAGGTTGCTTGGAAACAGGCCAAAGATGGACAGGACCGGACCAGAGGGAGTCCCCCCTGCCTGCCTTCTTCCTGAGGAGGAGGTAAAGAGAGAGGAAGGCAGGCAAATGGGAATGGAGAGGTCCTAGCAAACCTCACGCCCCTCATCCTGGCCTCAGTTTCCCCCTGTGCAAAACAATGATGAGCAGATGGATGGTTCTCAGAGCTTTTCCCAGGCTAGCAAAAGTCTGGCTGGAGGAGGGCAGACCCAGGGGCCGGAAAGGAAGGTGTGCTCTTATCAAACAGCCTGTGAGGAGCATCGGGCTTCATGCAAATGAAGACCAACCCAAGGCCCAAGGTCCAAGAGCTAGAGTCAGGCGCCCCTCCATTCGACACCCTTTTGTCCATTTCAGGCATGGCTGTCCCTCCAAGGCGCTCTGCTTTTCTCCTGAACTCAATAATCCACCGCAATGACCCCACAAACCAGGCTTCCAGTGAAGTGGCTTACGAAGGAACTAGGTACGACTTGGGATAAAGATCAAAAGGCTGTGAACTCAAGCTCCGTGATACAGTCTCTCTCTCTCTCTCTCTCTCTCTCTCTCTCTCTCTCTCTCTCTCTCTCTCTCTCCAAGATTCCTTGGACCTGCTTCCGGACCCCGATGCAGGCCTTTGCGGGGGCCCAGTGTCGCAGCCCTTAATGCTGTCACAGCTGCCTTAGGGGCTTCCTTTCTCTCTCCCCTTTTCTCCCTTTTTCTTTTTTATTATTTTTTCTTCCTGCTGCTTCTCTTTCTGCTTGATAAACCTCTGTGGGGCTGGTTGTATAGATACATAAATTCCCCATCAATGTCAAGACCTGGTTCTCCCACCCCTCCTGGACTGACCAATCCCCTCTCAAGAGAAACTTCATTTTCATAATCTATTGACCAGTCACTGCTAGGTGCATGCCAAGCTCGGGGGCAAGCTGCAGTCCAGGCGCAGACGCCACCCCCCACGTCCCCATAAGAAGCAAATCAAACTATAAGTTGTTTACACTTTACCCCGGGGAAATGTCCATCAACCTGGACAAAGGTCTCAAGCCCTCTAAGGTAGAAAGCTAGGACGCAGGGAGCAAATCCAGACTTCTTGCTTAGGAGGAAAATCCCGCACTGGTTTTCTACAGAATGGAGACAAAAAGCCGATTTTCCCCCTCAGCGATCTGGATGGGGACTTGTAGGTGGACGAGAAGGTGTATGTTTGTAGAACAATCCAGGTCAGCGATGGGGGAGGCGTCTAGATGCTGTTTGTGCTCCACCTCTGCACTGAAGAGAGGTGAAGTTCACCTTCCAAGGGCATGCAGCTTGCAAGCCGCAGAGTTGGGATTCATAGCCAGCGCAGTCTGTCTTGGAACCCGGTTCATCCATCATCCCCCCCCCCCCAACCTGGCCACCCCCAACTCAGTGAAGATGTGGAATGATGGGGCAAATTGTTGGGGAGCAGCCCTGGAGCTGGAACCTTCCCTGCCTAGCTCTGCCTCTGCGGCCCCAGCTTTCCTGAAGGCCTGGTTCCTTGGAACTGGGTGCACATGGAGCATGTGGCTCTCAGGAGTGCATGTGTATGAGGAAATGGAAATCAGAAAGATGGCTGTTCTCCAAAGCTGACCTTCGAGACTGGCTTCTGAAGAGCACTGTGTGCTCTTCCAGCTGGGGAGCCACATTTGAGGGAAGGGGTGGGAAAATGGGGGGGAGGGTCTGGGATGAAGGGGGCATCCTCCCACCAATCCCAGATCAGGGCTCAGACTCTGGGTGAGCAGGGCCAGGAGAGGGGATGAATGCCTCCTGGGAAGCCCTGGTTGGAAACCAGCAGCCACAGGGCTGTAAAGAGCGACAGTGTCAGAAGCCCGCAGGGGCAGGCCTGCCCTCTCCCTCAGGGCACTGTGAGTCAACACTGACCCGATGGCAGGGAGTCTGTTTGGTTTGGGAATCCCTGGTGCTACGGTGGGCTGTGGGTTGGGCTGCTAGCCCAAGATCGGCTGTTCAAAACCGTGCCCTGAGGGGACGGGTGTCACATGAAGGACATAGAATTTACCGCGAGGTAGGAGCAGTCATCAGTGTCATGTTCCTGACCCATCCAGCCACAATGCCAGTGAGGACACAGCCAGCATCCAAAACTCACCCCCACTCCCATCCGTGGCCCCAGCACTCTCCTTGACTCCTTCCCCTTTCTCCAGCTCAACCGGAGTTTGTGGGGACTGAGGCCTCACCCCTTCACTCCCCCCCCCCCCAGGTGCCTCCAAAAGCCTGGGAACCAGCCTGGAGCAGCGGTGGGGCAGGGCAGGGCAGAGATGGAGCTGTCAGCTTCCCATCTGCGTGGGCTTGACGCCTGCTTCGCGTTTCCGCTCCCAGTCAGGGCTGGTGAGTGAAGGCACCGGAGGGGAACCGTGCTGTCTGCCGAGATGAGGATGGTTATTTGCTGGATAATGACTCTGTGTCTATTCTTAAGCAAGGGCCGGTGCCAGGTGCTCCCCACCGACGGGGGGCCCCCCGGATCTCATACGCGGTCGGCCGCCCTTCAAGTCACAGGAAGCCTGGGACGGAGCTACAGGTCAAGAGAGATGCCTCCCTGACCCACAGCTGGCAACCTCGGTTGACCCTGGGTCTGTGAGCTCCCTGGACAGCCCGTGTTCTCCTTAAGACTGCCCTGTATGCCAGACTCGACCAGAGGCAGGGAGCTTGTCTGCGTGTCCGGGTTGTGATGGGAAAAGCACGGTAGGCAGGGTCAGCAGGGCCAAGTTCCCATTGTGGCTCTACAGCCACGTAGAGCTGTGCTGGGTTGTGGGGTACAGCTGTACCGTGCTGTGGTGTCTTGGGGGAATGACCACCCACCTCTGGGACAAAGGAGGAGGCTCCGTTGATCCAAGGCACCGTTCTCAGCCTGCTGCTCTGGCCTGGGAGACCAGGCTGCCTCTTCTTCTGCGTGTCCACTTCAGTCCTCATAAGGTAATGCGTGAGGGACTGCTCCTAGTCTACAGTCTGCTCTTGCACATCCTGCTTGTGATACTCAGGTGCTGTTGTGACATGCCTCCAGTCTGGCCTCTACAAACCAAATGCTGAGCTTACACTTGGTCACAGCCCTGATCTGAGCGCTATCAGTTCTTATCACGTGGCCCGACTAGACACTTGCCTCTGTGAAGAGATTGCTGGAGATGTGAGCGCCACAGCAAAGCGAGGTGAAGATGCTAGATGGTGCCCTACCATGAGCAAAAATCATCTGGGGTCTTAAAGGTTTGTCTTCCGATAAACAGCTGTCTCGGCGGGATGTCAACTAAGTCCACATGGAAGCAGCACACCAACCTGTGTGATCCACGGATGGCAAACAATAACTTCTAAGACCGGGGGGAGGGAACAGTAGTAGACTTTATTCTGAGCACCTGGTTTGCAAAGGCCTATAGATGACAGTGACGGTCCAAGGTTCCCACTTAGGTTAAGCCTCCAGTAAATCCCCTCTGACACTGACCAGAAATGTGAGTAGCCTTGCTGTCAGACAGAGTCCACTGGAAAGTGGACTAATGCACATACAGCTGGGTTAAAGTGTATTGTCTTGTCGTGTGTTCTTCCTTGTGGCTCATTTTAAGTTTGTCCTAGTTTATGTTGTTTTCTATTATCTTTTCAATTGAGGCTTTTCTATGTTTTATTTTGTTGTTGTTTATTGGGTTTTGTTTTATTTTGTCTTGTTATGCTTTTGTATATTTTTCTCTATATAAAATCCAGGTGTGATAGTTAAGGTTTATGGTGCCAACCTGGCCAATGAACACGTGTGAGATTAATTGAAGGGCAGAAAAATGGCTTGTTGAGCCTCACCTGTCTGGTCTCTTGCTCTCTGAAGGTCAGACCAGTAGTGGCTGCCGTAGCCAGTTTCCTGCTTCAGCTGGCAAGGCTCACTCCCTGTGAGACATCCCTGAGGAGAAGCCACATGGACCTACCCTGATATAGCCCTGGGTGCTGGAGCAGCCACACAGAGACCCTGCCAGCGCTGAGACACTTACAAGTTCACTGATCCAGCTTTCCTCCTGCAGTCGGCATCACTGTGTGTATGTTGAGAGTTTGGGGAGGACTTTGTAGACGATGTCAGCTATATGAGCTAATGTCCAACTTATGGGCTTGGACTGGACTGGATTTGGATGCTTACTGTACAACTACCCTTCGTGTAAAACTCTTTTATAAAATATGTGTACTTATGAAGTTTGTTTCTCTAGTGGACCTAGACTAACACACCAGGATAGGTAAATCAGCAACTGGATTACGGGTTTCTAGAAGCTGAGGCAGGGGAAATTGGGGGAATAGAGAGCTAATAATGTGAGAACAAGAAAGAAGAAAATGTAAAATTGATTGTGGTGATGATTGCACAACCCTTTTTAATATGTTTAAACCATTGAGTTGCATGATATGTGGATTATATGTTAATACAACTGTTACATTTAAACTTTGAAATGCCCCCGATATAGGCGTGTGCCTCTCCCCGCTCAGTGGTGGCTCCCCCAGGGCCAAAGTCGACCCTCAAGCACACATGAGGGCCCCATTTCTTCTCAGTTCTCAGGTCTCACAGGACCCCTTCATCACTCAGTTCAGAGCTCACCTCTCTCTGACACCCTGGAGCACCAGGCTGGGCTGGGGGTCTCTGAGCACCCCACTGTCGCCACTGCCACAGTCACCACTCATGAAGGTGCTGGCTCTCCCCAGGGGGACTGTGTGAATGTAGAGCGAGGGAGGGGAACACCAAGAGTGAGGTCCGGAGATCCTCCAACCCAATTCCAAACTCACTGCCCTGCTGGCTCAGAGCTGCCCGCTGGGGGTTTTGGCGGCTGTGGCTGTTGACCAGAATAGAATGGAACTGCCGACCATGCAGATCATAACCACTGACCCACTAGCCCTCCCCAAAGCCCCCAGGACTCAGTGTCCTCATGGCCAGCCAGGGAGCAAGGAGATGGCCAAGCAGTTGTCCCCATCCGTTGAGTCCCCGTTGTTCCTAACTGAGTCAAGCAGAAATGTATCAGCTGTAGTGCCTCTCCCCCCTCCTGCGGCCTTGACACAGCAGTGCTAAAAAGCAGGACTTCCCCTCTAGAGGCTCCAGAGCATGGGTGGAGGGCACTGGGATGGGGCTAAGGGTGAGGGCAGAGGCAGAGGCCCTGGAAAAGAAGGGGCCAAGGTGGGTCCCCAGGAAATTGTCTATAAAGAAGAGAGATTTGGGGGCGCCGGTCTGCTCTGAAAGGAGGCCCCTCACACGGCTGGATTTGCACAGCAAGCCTGCTGCTATAATGTAGATCGTTTCAGATCAATACTAACAGCTAAGCTTCCTAAAGGCACTTTTACTCACACTTTACATGAGATTGAGAGATCATCAATTGTCAGTATTAAGAATAAGAACATCCGACAAGGACTTCAGAGGAGGGCGGGTGGGGACGTGGGAATGCTGATGGAATTCCACGGAAGCTAATGCCTTTCCAGGAAGTCTGGAAAGGGAGCCATACACGCCCTCCCCTGGCTTCTTGAAAGGTGAGATTGGTGAGCCAGGCACCAAAGCAGGTCGGGCTTTCTCCTAGTGCCTCCAAAGGTCTAAAAGACTATCGGGAGGCAGAAGAAGAAAAAGCTTGCTGTTCCAGCCTCCCGGACATTGGGGATCTAAGGCCCCAAACCCTGAGGGCTGGAGCGGGTAAGCAGCCCTTTTACTCCTTGGCACAAGCACCAATCTCCCTCTTTCAAAGAAAAGAGGCTTAAAACGTCTTGGGCACCAACACACAGACATCAAAAGGCACCTGCCCTCGGCCAGCCGGATGCGTTAAGTGCAAATGAACCTGAAAAGTGCAGATTCAATTTCGCTTGAAAGGTACCTTCCAGCCCGGAAGGGGAAGATTAGAGAGAGTGGAGGGCTCTTCTTGGCCTCCAGCATCTCCCTGCCAGCCAGCGCCCAATCCCGTAGCTCTCCCATCCTGCCCCCTGCATCCACCGCAATCTCTTTATCTCTGGGTGCTTCAGAGATAGGAAGCAGGAGTGTTGGAGCTGAAGGGCTGAAGGCACAGGGCGGGATGGAATCATTGGAGACGGATTCAGGAATGGAGAGCGCATGGAGGGTGCTTGTCCGCTTTCTATGAGGGGATGATGGGGCATCTAGCCAAGGAGGACACAATCCCAGTTCTTTCGTAGGTGGCCTCATCTAGCAGGAGGGACCCAGTTCCTTCCCCAGCATCCTTCACTGTGGTGAAGAAGACACAGTCCAACCGGGGAAGGAGGAACCCCCTGATCTGTTGGATGGAGCCCCAGAGTCCCCATGCAGCAGACACAGCCCTGCCTCAGGCCTGCACTTAATCTAGCGGGGTGGAGGGGTAGAAGTGCCCAAGACCCTCCCGTCTGGTGGTCAGTCAGTGCTCCTGGAAGCTAATAGATAACCTGAGCCCCCACCCCCCTGCAAAGCTCCTGGCTAGGCCTCTACCAGATTGGCTATAAGCAGGACAGCTGCCGGCAGTGTCTGGCTCCAGACGCTGCCCTCGCCTGCTCCCTGCCCGTGCCCAGAGAGCACAGACCTCCCGGAGCACACTCAGGGCAGGGGCCAGCCACCATTGTCCTCTCCACCACTTGCCCACCCCTAGGTCAGGAGGCAAGAGTATGGGCCGCACACTCAGCCTGGCAGCGGGATTTGAGAATCAGCCAAGTCAGTGAGCAATTGACCACCCTCCACACACCAGGAGTAGGTGCCGCGCTGGAGAGGAAGCAGCTCATGAGGTTCCATCCTGGCCCGGGGAGGAAGATGCCCTGTCCCAAGCACTCGGCCCCAGTAACCTTGATGCCGCTGTAATTAAACATCCCTGCGTGTGCCCCTAGGGAGTCCTGGTGGTGTAGGGGTTATGCTTTGGGCTGTCAGCAGTTCAGAGACACCAGCGGCCCCACAGGTGACCAGTAGAAAGACCAGCCTTTCTGTTGCCATAAAGATTTACCATCCCAGAAACACTCAGAGGCAGGCCTGCCCCGTCCTATAGGGTCTCTCTAAGTCAGCATCAGCTCAGTGGCAGTGGGTGAGGGAGGGGGTGTAAGGTAATGCAATCGGTTAGCTCCTCAGATTGGAAGGTAGGAGGTTTGCGCCCGCGCAGTGGAAGAAGGGTCTGACGATCTAGGTCAGAAAAGTTATCCACTGAAAACCTTATGGATGTTGAGTGGCGAGGGGGTGTGTGGTTTCCCCTATCTGAAATCCAGGAGCACTAAACCTGTAGAGACGGGCACTAGAAAACACTTCCTTGGGGTTATGATGAAAGGGGGGTGGGAGGGGTGGTAAATGGAAAGCTGATAGTAACAAGTACGAGAATGAGGAAAATGCTCTAACATGGATTGCAGCAATGATTGCACAACTCTTTTTAATATGTTTCAACAATCGACGTGTGTGTGTGTGTGTGTGTGTGCGCATTATGTGTCAATAAAACTTTAACACAGACTCTACGGAGCGGGGTTCTGCCTTGGCACATGGGGTCGTCACGCGTCAAGGCCCAGCAGAGGAGATCTGGTGTGGTCTCCTGTGACTCACTGAGGGAATGACTGGTTCTGCCCAGGCTGGGTGGATCCCAGAGGAGAGGGCTTTGGATCAGAGCCTTTAAAAAACAGCAGGAATTGTCCAGGGGGGTGGGGGCATGAGTGGAGAGCAGGCATCCCTGCTAGGAGCTTCGCTGGAGTCAGAGCATGCAGGACTCGAGATCAAGGAGCAGCCAGGTTACTCCTCAGGGGTCCCACACTGCCGCGTGCTCATTAAAGTAGCGTGTTGGATGACGAGGCTTGGGGCCGAGGAGATGCGGAGAGACCCAGGACTACACCTTTGAGAAGCACTGCTGTTAAAGGGTTGTGGTGGACCGGACAAAGTCCAGCTCTTCATCTCCTCCTGACATGCCCAGCCCGCCTTCTGCCATTGGCCAGCAGTGCCTGCTGCCAGAGGAGGTGCAGGGCATATAGTTCCCTGCCCCGTTGAACTTGACTGTCTGACTTGCTGTGGCTGAGGGAGTGTTGGTGAGCCTGGCCTCAGCAGCAACATGGAATGAGTGATTCAGCGTGGCCCCTAGGGCCAGGAGAAGAGCATTCCATAGATAGCCTTTGGTCTTAGAACATGAGGCCCAGACCCAACTAACCCCAGCCCATACCTGCCCCCCCTGGCAAAATGCCAGCATTGTGATTTTAAAGCACTGAGATTTAGAAGTGTTTACAGCATCATGAGAGCAGACGTCTGATCTCCAAAGGACTTTGAATGGTGTGTTAGACCAGGTAGACTAGAGGGAAAAATCCAGGAAGATTCGTATGTATGTGTGTCTATAGAGAGAGAGCTTTATTACAAAGCACAATTGTATAGTAAGAAAGCATCCCAGCTCAGTCCAGATATTAGCCTATATGTCTGATACTAATCCATAAACTCCTCTTCAGACTCACGAAACACATGCAGTGATACAGAATACAGGAAGATCACAGGCCAGTGGGTAGATAGTCTTGTGGATCCAGTGATGGTGGAAGCGTTCTCAGTGCTGGTGTGGGTCTCCATGTGGCTCCTCCAGCTCCAGGACTCTGGTTGCCATCAGGGTATCTCCATGTGACTTGAGGACAGGAATGTCAAGCAGAGAGAGAGAGAGAGAGAGAGAGAGATCCTCTTTCCCGGAGAAAGAGGAAGTTTCCAGAATCCATCTGGTGAGTATGAGTAATCTTGTGACCTGATTAACAGTTTAAACTCCAACCCTTCACTCTTAAAATCCACAAGCTGACACCAGATTATGCAACGACACAAATGACAGGCTAGGAAATGTGGGGTCCACACAGGTAGGAGAAGGGCAGCTGGGTCTAGAGTAGATGGGACAGGCAGTCCTTGAGGTAGGCACTGGATGGGGCCCCAGTGAGCAGGCAGGGAGGGGGAGTCAATGGGGAGGGAGTATGGGATGGACTGAAAATGTACAAAGGGGCTGGAACCCACAGAACCCGTGACTAATTGGCTAAGGGGGTCAGAAAGAAAGAAGTTCAAACTAATGGTCCAACTTGCAGCGTGGATGCAGAAAGGCCTGATGCAGTAATCCCTGGGGAACAGGGAGGCCCCCGGAATGGGTCAGGAGACACAGTGATAGGCCTGCTTGCCTCCTCCACTTTCCCCTCCCACCGGAGCCAGGCCCCACACACCACGCCCCACGGGGGTCCCCCGTAGCAGCTTTTCTGAGCTGCAGAGAAAGCTGTCCACAGCGGAGCTAGCTGCAGTCACAGAAATGTATGTTGTTTTCTCCAATCCATTTAGTTCTACGTCAGCTGTAGACGAGCTTCGCCCACAACTGTAGGCCTTTTAATTTAATTGTGTGATGCTGGGGTGGGTTTTTCTACCCCCTGGCAAATACATCAAAATTGTCACATTGTAAATAAACAGCCCTCTTCCCCCTACTCCACCCATCACCACAGCCACCCCAATCCCTTCCCCCTCCCCTCCCACACACACAGCTGCAGCAGCTAAAAGGGAGAAGCTGCTGGGGGGTGGAGGGGGGCAGGGACGTCCTTCGGGGAAGCAGGGAAGAGGGACTCAATCTTAGCACACCGGAGAATCCAGGATCGCAGATCCAGGAGGACACACGCAGACCAGCCTGCAGCCACCAAGGCAGGATTCTCAGCCTCTCTGCACCTCAGACTTCCCACCTAGATAATGTGTTGTATGGTGGGTCAAAAGGAATCCTCGCTCCACTGTTTAATAACATGTGGGCACCCAGGGGCGGGGCAGCCGGCTCAGGGGCAGGCCTGGGCTCTGTCGGGGGCCCATCCCTTGCTCTGTGATCTTGGGCAAGCTGATCCTCCAGCCTTAAGCCCCTCGGTTGCAATCCCTGGGTGGTGTCCGCAGCCAATGCACCACAGAACGACATCTGGAAGCACCTTGGGAAAAAAGCCTGGAGAACCACGTGCCCAAAACAGCCAGCAAACCCGACAGGGGCCTGTTCCATCCTACCACACATGGGACCGACGTGGGAGAATCGACTGGAGGGCAGCTCCCCAACTAGTCCTTCCTGTTTCTTAACTGCAAAGTGACCTCACAGAAATCCTGTGCATAGTCCAAGCGTCCAGGGAGAAGTGTTTGGAGCGGAGCACAGAGAAACTGTGAGCAACTGGTGCTAGCCCCATAAAGAAACCTCCCTCCAGGAGAGGCAGCCTCTTCGGGCCCAGGCTGCATTCTATCTAGAGGGAGAAGCAGGGACAAGATGGGGCTCCAGAGACACATCTCCCCTCCACCGCCCCCTAACTTCTGTTTTCTGCCCTGCGGTAGCCCCTTGGGACATGCCCAAGCCAGGTGCTTCCCTTGAGAGCAAGTAAGTGAGGGGGGGGGAGCCCACACCAACACCTCCTTCAGTGGCAGGAGAGAGAGGCAGCCCCTCCCCTCTGGGATGCAGAAGGGAAGGAGCAGGGAGGCTCATTCATGCAAGAAATATGAACTCGCCTCCTACTATCTGCACACGCTGTTCTGCGTGCTGGGGCTGGCGCCCGGGAGACACCCACGCTGCTGTTTGGAATCTAAATTCTGGGCCACATGCATCCCCCCCACCCCGCCCGCTCCCCTCTGAGCCCCATTTTGTCACTTTTGAATTTAGTGAGCTTGAGCAAGCTGTAAAATAGCCTTCTACGACGCCTGTTTCCTCCTTGGTGAAAGCCAGACTCGCTGCCACCGAGCCAATGCAGACTCATGTTTCCGAGACAGCAGCCGATCTCAGGAGTAGAAACCTCAGTCTTTCTCCCAAGGAGCGGCTGGTGGCTTGAACCTCCGTCTGTGCAGATCACAGCACCTCCCATAACCACGCCACCTCGGGGGCCGCCTGCCCCAGTGTGAAAGGGGAGTGGTGAACAGAGAGAGACACGCGAGGGAGGGGGGCTTGGTTCAAACCAAGAGCGTCTGCTCCAAACCTGGCAGACCCTGATCTGATAAAGGACTTAGATCTCACAGGACAGAGAACTCTTAAATCTCAACGACAGGCAACAAACACCCAGCTGCACACAGGCAGAAGATCTGAACAGACAGCACACCCTAGAAGACATACAGCTGGCGGGGAGGGGCATCAAAACCCCAGATTCGGCTGAGCCCCGGTGGTGTGGTGGTTGTGTGTGGAACTGCGGCCCACTGGGTTGGAGGTTCAAATCCAGCAGCAGCTCTCCAGAAGCAAGACTGGGCTTCCCACTCCCACCACAGGGCAGTGATGCCTAGATAGATGATAGATAGCTCGATAGATAAACAAACACCAGGTTCGGCACTGTGTACTAGGGCCAGGGCATCCGCACACTTACAGAGACCCAGAGGAACAGAGCGAGGTGGCCATAGAGTTCAGGCTTCCGAGGCCAACCATCTTCAGGGGAGCAGAAGGCCTCACCTTTCTGCTGGGAGCATCTGGTGAGTTTTGAACAGCGGCTCTTGGGGGTGTTGACAGACTCCCACTTAACTTACTGTGCCACCGTGGTGCCTGCCCATGTCGTTCAGCCCTAAGCCCAGTCAACAAGGCCACCGCCATCAAGTCGGCCTGACTCACGGTGACTCGTCATGCCGCTAGTTTCCGATTACCTAACATTTTGGAAAAGGCCAAAGTATAGAATAGACGAAATGAGGACTGGTCATTGCCATGGGCTCGGGGCCAACTAGGTGAGGCCCCAGTGTTCTCAGGCCACCAGGCATGTATCTGAGCTCATCGCACCAGCCACCCGAAGAGTGAACCGTAATGCAGGTGACAACTTCCCCGCAAGGCATGTGTCACATGCTAACCCAAGTGCCATGGGGACGCAAGGTGTACGCAACAGGAAAACCAGATGACAGGACGGCCCCTGGGGGGTCACAAATGGAGCAAGTAGCTTGCACTCCACTGCCAGTCTGAAGGTTGGCTATTAGAATCAGCCACCCCCCCCCACCCCCTCCGCTTCCATGGCTCCTAGGAAGAAAGGCCTGGTGATCCGCTTCCTTGAAGATCACAGCCAAGATAACCTTTGGCATAGCTCTGTGCTGTAGCACATGGAGCGGCCAGGGTCAGAATCAAGCCAGAGGCAGCTGACAGCAACAGTGGGCTGGGATCTGGGGAGTGCGTGGGTCCCCTGCACCTGCTGCCCAACTGTGACCGACCTAAAACCACACTAAAAAATACACCGCATTAAAGTGTACTCAAGCAAATCCAAGAGATGGTGACATTGTCTCGGGGACTGAATGGGTGTCTACAAGGTGGGGGTCCCATAAATATGTCCCAGCATCCCAGTGACTTGGGTGGTCTGGGTCAAGTGGCGGGGTTCTCCCCCTCCCTCAGGCCGCCACCCTTACATCCAGCTCCTCATGTGGTGGCGACCCCCAACCATCGCATGATCATCCTTGCTGCTTCACAACTGTCGTTTTGCTCCTGTGAGGAATCACGTACATATCTGATAGGCAGGATGTCTTTCCACTGTTACAAATTGAGCATCATTAAACATAATGAAAGCACAGTGATTAGTCACAAAACAATGTGTAATTACCTATTGTGAAATATTGATGTGTTTTCCGGTGGTCTTGGGCGACCCTCCAAGGGGCTGTAGCCCACAGGTTGAGAACCGTGCCTCCAGAGCCTTGCCGTGTGCGTGGCC